>JBBPLN010000270.1:0-27996 GCA_038089815.1 Sutorius eximius | reverse complement strand
CACCATCACTGAGCCGTCCGTCTCCACGTTCCACAACCTCGTCATATACTTCTTTATCGGTGCACTGGGCACCGTATTCTCGTGCGTGCGCCCCATTTCCACTCCGCACAGTGCGCTGATTGCGGCGTGTGGCGTAGCTACTTTTCGTCCGTCTTTGCCGCATCGAAGAACTTTCCAAATTATATCGGTGTATCAGCAGGGACCAGCATGGCCCTCTTTGGCCTCTCCCCGACGTTCCTTTCCATACTCGCTTCCCGATATTTCTCATCTCCGGATGGCGAAATCGATGTCACTGGTTTCCTCCAATTTCTTGCTATGCTCTGTGGATGCGTGCACCTCGTAGGAGGCTTCACCATGCACATCATACCCTCGGACCCCGAGGAAGAGTCGGTGACATCCGTACGTGATCCAGAGGTGCCGAACGAGCGCACTGCGCTGCTTCCGAACAAGACTAACGGAAGCGACGAGCACGACCCAATCCAAGAAGTCGTTCCCGTAGTCGAAGAACCCCCAGAATCAAAACACAGCGCACTAGGCATACTATTGGACTGCAATTTTTGGACGCTCGCCTTGATCGCGTTCGTCGTGTTCGGATCCGTACGTTGCCCGCGCCATCGCGACCGCCTCACTGATGCGCTCCGCAGTGCGAGATGATCATCTCCAACATTGGCACCATCGTTCTCTCCCTCCCGAATCAAACCGCCACGGTGCATGCGCTCGACGCCCCTTCCACCGCGCTCACGACCGCGACCCAAGTCCGCATGCTCTCCATCGCAAACACGCTCTCGCGGCTCCTCGTCGGGCCCCTCGCGGACATCGTCTCTCCCGTGCCCTCACATGCCATCGATGGCAGACGCGGCTCCCTCCAGAAGCATCGCATAAGCAGGATCGCGTTCCTGACGTTCTCGACGGTGCTCCTGGTGTGCACGTACGCGTGGATGGTCGTCGGCATCAGGGAACGCGCGGACATATGGGCACTGAGGTGCGTCCCCTCTTTGCATCCACCGAGCTGACACTGTATGAACGATCCGCAACGACAGTATCGGCGTGGGTCTCGCATACGGATGCGGGTTCACGATCCTGTATGTCCCCTTACCCCGTGCCTCTCCAATCACTAACATATGCACCACCTCCTAGCCCCTCGCTCGTCTCGTCGATCTGGGGCCTCCCTAACCTTGGCCGCAACTACGGCATCCTCACGTACGCGCCCTTCCTGGGCACACCCACATTTTCATACCTGTATGCGTTCATCTCCGACGCGCACGTCACAGCCACCAATACCGGAGACGGGGACGGAGACAGGGTGTGTCGCGGCCCAGCATGCTGGATGCTGACATTCGAGGTGAGCGCGTTGAGCGCTGCGCTCGCGTTCGGGGCGTCGCTGTATCTCTGGCGTGCGTGGAAGGGACGCGTGTGAACGGTCGGAGCGCAGACTGTGCCCCGTTCCATTGGCCATGTGATCTTGCAATGCTTAGACTGGATCGTATAATCGTGATTGTTTCCGTATCGTAGGACACATTCTATTTGTTGTGCGTCTCGCTGGCTTCGGGTGTTTTCTGGAGGACCGCTGTGCCCAGGGACGGGCATGTATTGCGCGGAATTAACCCCACAGGATGTGGGAGAGAAAACAACGTTCGCAATCCAAGTGTTGACGCACGCGCGTTCCCGTGCCTCCAATGTTTGGAACCTGACACGAAGCATCTAACTTGCTTCCTGCATAGGATTTAGAAAGCCCAAGTTGGGTATAAGAACCATGACTGGGCGGATACAACCACGAGTACTTATATACCGCTTTACTGGCTACCCACATGTGACGGTCTGCACCTCGTCGTCGGGGAGGTGAGCCGCATTGAATCCTCAGAGGTCTCATTGAGAAGCACGAAGTAGCCGAATGAATTCCTCCACGCGTACAAATTTATCCTCTAACGAGCGAGGTTGTTAACGAAGCGGGAAACAGGGTGACAAGGGACTCACGAAGGGATTCGATGGTATCGTTCAGCTTGTCCTTCTCCTGTGTAGCATCACGCTGGCAGCCTGCGAGCTGGTCCCTGAGTTGTTCAACCGTTTGTTCGAGGCGTGCGATTTTGCCGCCTGTTGGGTAAGGACGTCGACGATACCCAGGTCAAGGAGACGATGAACACACTTTGGCTTTTTTCCTTTGAACGAAGTGACTGAACTGTCTTCTTGAACTCACGATTCTCGATCTCCATGTGCTGTACGGCACGTTCTATGAGAATCTACACAAGTCGACGAGGCAAGGATTCACACGAAGGGGTGCTTACATCGTCAGAGTAGGGTGGGGGAAGGAGATCGAACAGGATGATCATCATCTCGCTGGTTAAGGCAAGCTTGTAGTCTGCCGAGATGAAGTTGGCCTCGGGCGAATCCTGAGTGAGAGTTTCGATTTGTCTGCCTGAGGTAGTCACTAGTCCCTGTCAAGACCGCTAGAATCCGAAGCACGCTTCGGATTCTAGCGGTCTTGACAAACTGGACGTTAGGGAATGGGGAGCGTCGAGGACAACTATATAATCTATCTACGAAAGGAGCTAGGGGATTCGTGACTGTGAGTAAGGGGTAAGGAAACTAAATAAGATCGGAGGTCACCTGGTGACGGATTTGCGACGGATGGTTGCCAGTGCGGTGTCGATTGGGGTGCGCTCGTGACAGTCCCAAAAGGTGACCGACGAGTCTTGACTCGTTTCACATCGGGCCATGACGAGGCACCCTCATTGGTAGGGCCATTCAAGGACTTTCATCCCTGTGGACACGTCGATAGAGCTGATGGTGCCACACTTGCCATCCATGGTCCAAGCAAGGGAGTGAGTCGCCAGTCTGGAGCGACCAGACAAGAGCGGTAGCAATCCTGGTTCCGAACATCCGGGCTCCGGAGAGACGTCCAGCGCGCACACTGGACATTCCTGCGCTTGGAAACAAGTCAGTACATTACTAATACTAATACATTGACGACAGCCAGGATTCATACACTCAGTCGCTAAGTTCAGAAACGAAATGATGTACCTTCCAGAACAGAACGCGAAAGGAGCAATAGAAGCGAACACGATCAAACCTCTGGAACAAAAAAGAATAACAACTACAAGATATCCACCGTGCCCAACCTCTCCGAAAGATAACATGGGGAAACATTTTTAAGGAGCTGCACGACGATAGGGTGATCAGATGCGACACGTTTGTATTCGTGGTGGGATAAGGGAGCGAGCAATAATGCGCCGAACGGCTCTCTGAGGCGCACGAAAAGTCGCAACGCTTTGGTCAGCTTATTGTGTGGATGGGATGCAGTGCGTGATGCAGTGGGAGAGAAAACGCGAGGATCACCGTCACCGTCATCTTCATCGGCAGGGGTTGGCAGTTCGACTTCATCGTCCTCGAAGGCTGGATCGAGGAGGCACTGAAGCCACGGATGCACGAGGACGAGATTCTTCAGGATAGACAAATCCTCCGTGGTCTTGATCTTGACGTTCCCGAGTGCAGACGTCTTTGCACGATAGACACCCGGGGAATCACCGCTCAAGACCAATGGACCTCTGAGCGGAAACACGATGCAGGATAAGGTCAAGCGGCAGCTGACAAGACGCGGCGAAGGGAGAACAACAACTCGATCATGTAGCACCACCGCCGAGTCAAGATCGGAGGATGTCCGCAGTTCTTCAACCAACACAGCCATCCTGTCATATTCAATTGGCGACGGAATGTAGGTTGATGCTGGTTCGCGATATACCCCGATCTCTGCAGGAAGGCAGCTGTTGTAGTCGGAAGCCTTTCCCGTCCACGCCAGAATGCCGACATCACCCGACCGAGTCAAGACTTCTTGTAAGAGACGGCCGAGAGCACGTTCCTCGCCCTCGCCATAATTAACCTGGATGAAGACGTTAAATGTGCTGAAAAGCGAGTATACTATATCCTCTTGTCTCTCAGTGACGTCTGCTACAGCTAGAGAGAGTCTTTGCCGAACATCCTTGTTGTGTACTGTGATGCGAGGCTGTCAATGAAAAGTGGGTGAGATCGATGATGGGCATACTTGAACCGTCTCGTGTACGAAGGGATCTGGCGGTCATGTTGAAGTTATCCTCTCTACATTGGGAGTCGGAGAGCTGGTCTTGGAGTCGTTGGACAGTTTCTTCGAGATACGCGTTTTTACTGTCTGATAGGCACAGACATCAATGAAACAAAGGCCAAGATGACATGGTAAACGCACTCGTGTTTTCACCGTGTGCTCGAAGCGACTGGATGGCTTTGTTCAGGTTATCTATCTCCTCAGCAGCCGCACGTTGGGAGTCAGCGAGCTGGTCTTGGAGTCGTTGGACAGTTTCTTCGAGATGCGCGTCTCTACTCCCTAAAAGACGCGGCGTCAATCAGAGGAAGCCATTGCGAGGTAGACGCACTCATATTCTCCTCCTGAGCACGAAGCGACTCGATGGTTATGTCGAGGCTATCACCTCTGTGCTGGGAGTAAGAGTACTGCGTACGGAGGTGCCGAGTAGTTTCTTCGAGTTGCAGTATCGTGGCCCCTAACAAACAAGGATGTCAACATCCGGGAGTCCGGGCACAACCAAACGCACTCATGCTCTCCTCCCGTGCGCGAAGGGACTCGATCGTCTGTTCAAGATCAGCCTTTTGCGCCCGCTCGGCGAAAACCTGCAGTGGTCCGTTACGCGGGCAAGATTTCAACGAAGATACACATACATTTTCATAGTTGGATGAAGGGAGAATACCGCGGAGACTGCGAAGCTTAATTGTCTTGCCTCCACCCACGACAAGGTCGTAATTTTCCGAGACACCCATGGACAAGACACAGTCCGTATGCTGAATGACAGACCCAATTTGCTTGTGGGTCGCAGTGTCCCAGAACGAGATCGATGAGTTTGCAGAAGCTGCGATGAATGTACCGTTGCTCGCTAGAATGATGCATGTGGGACGGTCGTTGCTGTGGATGGACCATTGAAAGCACGTATTTCCAGTAGACACGTCGGAACATATGATTTTACCATCGCGAGATAACGCAAAGAGTTGCTTGCAGTCCTTCGTCCAAACGAGGGACTGGTTCAACATCGAGTCTACCTTGACGGGGAAATTGACCAGGTGGCGGCCATCCTGGCTGTCGTATATGTGAATGGATTCGCTCCACGTTGCGGTGGCAATGAGTCGTCCGTCGGGCGAGAATTTGGTTGCGCAGACGGTTGTATCATGTTCAAAGGGCCAGAGCAGCCGTTTTCCAGTCGAGAGCGACCAGACAGAGGCAGTTGAGTCGTCTGATCCCGTCGCAATCTTTGTCCCGCCTGACGAGACGTCGACTGCGTTCACCGAGTCGCTGTGTCCTGTAAATTCGATCACCTTTTTGTGGGTTTCTGCATCCCAGACCACCACCTCGCCTCTTCCCGTCCCACCTACGATCCACCTCCCATCCCGTGACACTGCGATGTTCCAAATAGTGCTCCCCGTATGCATGGGCGTCCCGACTTCCGCGCCGTCTTCCACCCGCCAGCGTCGAATCTTTCCTTCTTGACTACCGCTCACGATATGCTTCCTGTCGACGAGGAAAGCGACCGAGGTTATGTCATTTCGACCAGTGATTTCGATGGGTACTGCCTGTTCAGAAGGCTCTTCGGTCCCCATCAGTGTCATGTCCTCAGGACCATGCCCAAGTGCTCACCGTTCCTTGACCGTCTGTTCGTCCTCGGAATCATATTCAACTGGCAGGCAACAAAGCGCTGGCGCTACTATTGTCGCCCAGTGACACTGCCTCCATTGTAGACATCAGTTCACACACATATAATCGCCTCTGGACGCTCGTTTGATCCCACCCACGTTGTCGTCGATGCGGTCCTGGAGAGTTGTCGAAGGGTATTTTTCATGTTCGATCGAACCTCGTCAAGTCAAAATGGAGAAACAACTCAACAAATTAGCCGATACACCCGCACCTTCCCGGGAAACTGGTAGGCGCCACATCCAGTGATCCATACGGACTTTATGGAAGTCTGGACGTTCGTGCTCGGTTTGGCACAAGGATTTCAGACTCAGCGCACTCGGCACGGACTTTGCAAGTGCGCTAGTTTCTTTGTCGACACCATTGTCTTCCACCGGGGGGAGGATCCTGCTTCTGACTTCACCAGTCTGAGGTTCCTAATGTCTAGGGAAGGCGTTCGAATGTAAGATCATTCCGTCCTGACACTTCGGCCTTATCAAACATAGTTTTATACGCAGAATTCGTCAAGGGATACAGCTTCACCTTCATTTGGCGACGTAGGGTGCGCAAGCGACATCGACACCAGTCCCGCCGTTGATGTTTGACTGTAGCTGCCTGTCATTCGCCCCATTTACGTTTGTCGCTCCATACAACCCACTTCAATGAGGGCAGTTGGGACGATCCTTGGACAAATCTAAGAACTTACTAGTACTCGAGACCACGTCCGCTTCGCCTGGTTATCGGAACATTTTTATGGGGACGTTGTCCACGACGCGAAATCTGAGCATTCACGGCTCGTACCATCTACTTCGCAAGTTATGAATGTCTATACTCTCGCAGCGTCGACACGACGCGGCAACCAGGCTAGACTTGGAATCAGACGGCCGGCGTTGACAGCGACCACGGCAGGAGTTAGATGCGAGCACGACGAGAGCGATCATAGTCGATCATCCGAGGACGATCATGATGGTATACTTCCCCTGATAGACGCGCCGGACGTCCACTTTGAAGAACGTCTTTCACAGGAGAAAGCAGAGGCATTATTACAGCGAGGCTCACGATCCAGATCGTAATCACGACACAACCCTGGGGCACCGGGCGTATGCTGGGAGGGCGAAAGAGATGCACACGCAGTCTGACAGTATCACGAAGAAGGGACGCCACAGTATGCGACGGATTCGGTGGAGATCGTTCGTCGTATCTTGATGAGAGGGTAAATCGGGCGCTCGGGACACTTATCGGGGTGTACCTGGAGAGGGTCCGCTGGGCCTGTCGGGTTGGACTGCGTCAGGTACTGGGACGAGCTGGTCTGCGCTTGGCGCTTGGATGCGTGGAGACCAGACGGAGCCCACGCAGATGCGGAAGTACTAGATGCCCTCGAGTCGGACGTAGTTTTGTCTGGGGCTCTCTGTGATCGCAAGGTGCCTGAATACATTTGTCATTTGTCCGACGCACTATCGGGATGGACGGCACGGGATACAAGAGTCGGTGGATACGCTGTATGCCAAGTTCGTAGTTGAAACATTGTGTACCATCCCGGTCAATGCTGCTGTCGCAGTCGAGGGGCCATTACTTCGAGCTGAGCGTTCGCCGTGCCACATAGACATGGTGCCATTGGACGCAGATTGGTCAAACAGAGATATCATCAACATTGATTGTAACCAAGCCTACATAACCTAGAACAGGAGGCACAATGTCGGGGAAAGGAGAAGCAAAAAGATGACCACGAGATAAAAGAGATGGCAAAAAAGAGAGCTGCTACGACCAGAAGAGAGCTCGTGACGGCATGGGGGATCAACCATTGATGTTTCGGCGACAACAGATCAGGGACAGAAATATGATGGAGCGCACGAAAAGAGCCAACCGGCGCTCCGCAGTACTTCTTAAACACCGCCCGTTCTACCAATATGAGTGATCGTGACGGGATCTCCGTCGCGCGTGGAGCCTACTGCGACGCCGGAGGTAGCGTTGTAGTCTGTGGTGGTATTGAGCAGAGGGCGCGGTGGATGACTCCATGGGGTAAGTAAGGATTGCTGGTGCAAAGTGGGCGGGGGATACCCCACGCCGTTAGGCAGGGTCCGTGCTGCAATCAAAACGATTAGCAACTGCAAAAGCACCCAGATGGAACTCGTTACCTCTGCGACCCCCGGGGCAGTGAACTGATCACTAACAGATCTAATAGATCCCTGTTGGAAGAAAGTAGGGTGAGATCAGGGCAACTGTCACGATGCTGATAACATACATTAGTATCCTTAGTAATTACAGCACCAGCCCGAGGGCGAATTTGGATCGCCCTGGAAAGTGAGGTGGGGCGATGGTGCGTGCTCGAGATGATTGTTGTGCTCCTCTGATGGATCAAGCTTGTGGCTGTGGGCCACAGGAAGTAAGATCATGATGTCCGAATGACGAAAATGAAATGGCGAGAACCAAGACTGCAGAAGCGAGAATACAGTGGTCGGGCGCGACAGATTTGAAGGGTATAGCGATCGCGAAGAAAAACCTACGACTTGCCTTTATATTCTCAGCTGGTCGTCCCCTGGCGTGGCAACGTTTGAAGGAACGTGTACATCGCATGGATTCCGCGGAAATGATGTGTTTCTGCATGACATCGGCTACGATGTGTCCTGTGGCGGTTTTATCACTCGTTTGGGAGATGTCAGTCGCAAAAGTCGATGGCGACAGTGACTATTCCTCGTGCTTGTGCATTCACTGCCATCAATCGTGATTCCCTTAGTCAGGAAGAAGAGCTAGGCCGAAGCTCTATTGAGACACCGGCTTCAGTCTGCACGGAACCTGTCAGTTTTACTTACCAAGAATGAGGTTGAAACGGTCAGCTGCCAATACATTCCGGTGCAGAGTGATGGCAGCGTCTCCCGTCCATAACCACCGATTTTGCAGATCCAGCCTGAGAGCAGGTGTGTCTAACGTGCAAACTGCGCTTCACAGACAGCGTCAAAGGCCCCACTCGTTTCAAGGCGACGTAAACGGACTTGACCCATGAGGTCGCTGGCAGGGGATCTTCGTGACTCCTGATCCCAATTAACATCCGCCACCGTAACTGGGACAATTTCATCGAACTGAAACAGAAACACCTAGTGATACTGTCAGAATGCTCCGTTTGAATGGTAGCCAAAGTTGCGGGACAGATTGCCCATTCTAGTTTCTAGTACGAACCGGGTCTCACAGTTAGCTGACAGTCTTCGAGTTGCCTGCATATACACGATGCGACTCGGGGTTCCGAGGCGTTGCAAAACACGAGATAACAAAAAAGAACCACGGCATCAAAACTAAAACAGAAGAGGATCCATTAGATACTTCAAAAGCTGAAACCGAGTGCTGGATGTGCGTGGACAAGAGGAAAGGCCTGGCTGAGATAGCGGACATCTGAGAAAACCGCGTAGATCTGAGATTTCCTCGCTTGTCGTGAAAGTATTCAAGCTGGAAAAAGAGAGCGGAAAGCAACAACACTGTATGCGATCTCATCTGGATGGAGTACCCTGTGATCCAGCGCCATCGCGTCCACAATCGGGTCCTCGGAGCAAGGGCGGCGTTAACAAGGTACCTAGATGCATGGGCCGAAACACTGTTTTGATCTCGATGTTCCCGAGTCCAGGTACTGTGGCGTAATAAGCGCGGTGGGATATCATTTGAAACATGATGAGACACAGATCAACGGGCGGCTAGGAAGATGGGAGATGGAAGAGTCTGTTGTATATAACATTGGACCGGAGCCGAGACATGAGGATATATGCACGGACCATGATTACCCGACTGTCTTCTTGACTCAGTCCTTGGTGGTAAATCGCTCCAGGGTGTAGGATGAAGGAAGTATGTCGCAGAGGCTCTGAAGGATGATTATCTCAGGTCCACCGATCGCAAGGACATGGTTTGCTGAGATAGCCATGGACACGACGGGAGCTTCGACAATAGGCCCGATTTGCGTGCGCGTCGTAGTGTCCCAGAATGAAACTGACGCTGATGCAGACGAGAGCGCAGAAGCTGCGATGAATGTACCGTCGCTTCCAAGGGCGATGCACGTAGGCTCATCGTTGCTATGGATGGGCCATCGAGAGAGCGTCGATCCGGTGGGTACGTCGACGCAATGAATGTCACCGTCGCTGGATAACGCGAAGAGTTTCTTGTCGTCGCTCGCCCAAGCAAGGGATTGGTTCCTTAGCGAGTTGACTTGGAGTGGGATGTCGACAAGGAGGCGGCCGTCCTGGGCGTCATAGACCCGAACGGACTCGTGCTGTTCCCACGTCGTGACGGTGGCGAGCAGTCGTCCATCGGGTGAGAATTTGGCCCCAGGCACGATCCCGTTGCCATGTTTCAAGGGCCCGAGCAGTCGTCGACCGGTCGAGAGTGACCAGACGCAGGCGGTCGAGTCTACCGATCCTGTTGCGATTCTTGTCCCATCCGAAGAAACGTCCACTGCCAACACCGAACATTGGTGTCCTTTGAACACCGTCACTTTCTCGTGGCTCTCCGCATCCCAAACCATCACCTCGCCATTTTCCGACCCACTCACGACCCACTTTCCGTCTCGTGACACTCCAACGTCCCACACGGCGCTCCCCGCGTCCATTGGCTTTCCCACTTCTCTACCATCTTCCGCTTGCCATTGACGAATCTTCCCTTTCTGGTCACCACTCGCGATGTGCTTCCCATCGACGAAAAAAGTGATCGAGGTTATGCCTTGCTGGCCATTGATTTCTATTGGTTTTGCCTGCTGTTGGCGAGCGACACCAGAGGAGGAGCCGATTTCGTTTGACCGTCAACTCTATCCACATCAACAGTCTGGTCCTCACCATTTTAACTGGATTCTTCGCCTATGCTTCGAGATATGCACAGCTATCAAGTATCAGAGCCCTGGAAAGAGGAATGCGCGGTCGCCCAGTCACGGTATGTCGTTGCCTTCTAGGGTACACGTGCCCTTATCGATATCATCTTCGAGCGCTTGTTCTAACCCCACACATTGTCACCTCACGGTGATAGCAACCTCAGCATCACCGATGCAGGAATATAGAGGCTCTATTGAAAATATAAAACAACCGTGAGCTCTCTTGACAAATAGCTTCCTGTCCAGGAATGCACAACTCTTCGCAAACGTGTAGTCCAGGAGCCGTGCGTTCATGGACAGCAGAGGCTATTTTGTTTGCCTATTCGACGCCGAGAATTGACTTGTACCGCGTGGTACATTATACAGTGGGCTTGTAGTGTAATGAGGTCGATACTCTTGGATGACCAGCGAATGTTGTGTTATCGTCAAGAAGGGTCTAGGAGGTATCGCGAAGACATCTTTTGATTTCGAACAAAGAGCTCAAGTCACTTCCCAAGGAAAACACGTTTTGGAAGAGATATCATCGATTGCTCCATGCATCTAAGCGCTAATCATTCATATAGTTCGTTCCCTCCGCCAAAATGGAGTAAGAGATTCAACTGTACTGAATTCCATCGGTTCGGCCACATTCAAGTTGGTATCCAACATGACGGTGAGCTCCGCCTCATGTTCGACTTTGTTCCCTGCAAAGACGGCTTGAGAGTGCGCACTCACTCTCGAGGTCGTATCCCCATCGATGATTCCCGCTCCGGGGCGAGAATCCAAAATGACCAACCCTCGCTCCTTTCCCTCCCTCGTCTTCTGGCTCTACTTGTCCGCCATACTAAGTCATACGTTCGCAGGACCCGGCACTGAACCCAAACAGGTCAGCCCGTTCTCCGAGGGACACAAGAACACCTCCGCTCACGGATATCCTGCGCACGAGACACGCAAACGTGGTGCGCGCAATTATCCCGCAAAGCGCTGCAACGCCTCTCAGCGTCCCCATGCCAGTGGTTCGAACGCGCCCAAAAGTTCACAGACACCTTCCAGTTTGAATTCTGACCCCGCCGGCGAGTCCAAGAAATGGGGATTGGCGTGGCCAAACGGCGATGCGTCTTACCTTGCGAATTTCGCCCGCCCGAAAGTCCGCTAGTTCGAATGTCCTTTTACGTTATCTGCGAGGCCGCTGACACCATTCTTAGTATATATACTTGGAGCCCATGGCTACCCTCTGCAACATCCGATCTTGGATTGGAGGGCATCCCGATGCTGTGGGGCTGGAATCAAGTTGACGATTTCCAGAGGATGGTGGTTGAAGGCTATGCGAGAAAAGTCCTCGGGATGAACGAGTACGTTTACAATTTCCTTGTGTCGCACTTGAAGTGATACGACAACCCTAGGCCAAATGAGCCGTCTCAATCAAACATGAGCCCCGAGGACGGCATCTCGCTTTGGAAGCAGTATATAGACCCTCTCAAAAACCAGGGATATTATCTCATCTCTCCGGCGTGTACAAACGACCAAGCAGGTCTTGATTGGATGAAGGCCTTTGTCGATGGGTGTACCGATTGTACGGTAAGGAACCCTTTAACACCCAGTAACACAGTGGTTGGACTATGCAACAACAGATTGACGCCATCGCGTTCCATTTCTACGGCACCGACCCCGAAGCGTTCGTTGAGCACGCCACGACCCTGCATGAGACATACAACAAACCAATATGGATCACCGAGTTCGCGGACGAGGTGGGATCCTGGGACCTTGCGTATCCCATAGTCAGTGCTGACGTTGGCCGACGTCACAGAACTATAGCGATAGCGGCGGCCAAGCTTCGATGTCCGATATTTACGCATTTCAAGGTGCGATCATTTCGATCGTGAAAAACACGCCATGGATCGAGGCTGCTTTCCCGTTCGGTACGTTGCGTCCCTTCCGATAGATACTGATGTCTAAAGCCATGACTAGGGGTGATGCACGACATGCAGGGAGTCAACGAAGACAACTCGTTGTTAACCGCGGAAGGGTGGCCAACATCGTTGGCGTACAATTACTTTGGTTGAGCGGTCCAAGTTCTGTGTGGAGAGGGTCGCTCGCGCTGCAATCTCCGAGCTGCGTGTTTCTTGTCGCTTTGTACTCGACCCAAGTTTATGGCCGTAGCTGTTTCACTATTTTGTAGTATATCCGCACCTGTTAGTAAATATGGAATCTGGAGGATGAAAGGAATGTATATGTCTCATGGTGCATAATCACTTCAGGTACGTTCATCTTATGCAACCCCGGCCTTTCCCTACACGCCGAAGCGCGTGAGTCGTGATACTCCTTGGTCAGTGAAACTAGGTTGTGAGCGAAGTTGCGAGACAAGCGTACCCAGTAAACTATACCAACACGCTCGAGATCTCTGCTTGTGTGGCTGCGCTCGCGGGCTGCTCGACGCCTGCTTCAAGCTGCGTCGCAAGCATCGCGTCGTAGAGCCCATGCTGCGAGCCAAGCCCATACGTCAACGTGAGCTCGGATAGGATATTCGGAGAGTATTTGAGCTGTTCAGCATCGTGCGATGAGCGCAAGGCAAGATACTACAATGCTGATAGACATACCATCGAGATGATATCCTCCAATAAATGAGCTTGTCCGACCGTCATACCCATCGTTCCATCCTGTGATGCATGGACAATATGCACGTGGAAGTGATCTACACCGCAGCCCGATCAGCGACGATCAGCGATCACGGCATCTACACACGGAGGCCAGCATATCCACGTACAGTACGACGGCTGGTAATGGACATACATCCGCAACGCACCTCTGGGGAGACCCCATCGCTCCTTCGTGATGTTATACGCTCTATCTCGTATTTCTTCCAACATCTCGACATGGCCACCAGGCCCACCCCTCAGATCGCGTAGACAACGGATGGAAGTGTCAAACACGATAGCGAGGAGATACAGCGAAGAGATCGGTCCAGCGGGATCCCATTTCATATCGGGGAAGATGAGGAAGCGCGGGGTGCGGCAGAGGATGCTGTCAGCCTCGGATCTGCCCTCTAATATATCTCTAATCCTACAATGGGATCGTCATCATTGTCGGTTAATCCACGCTCCCGCTGGGACGTACCACTGCGTACGCGACGCGGGAAACGCGTCCATAAAGGGGCTCACGATGTCTCGGTATAAAGCGGGCGTTTCCGTGATCATGATGCGCTCTTGTTTCGTGTACTAGAACAGTTGGCAAGTATAATCGTAAGCCCCAACACTGGAAAGAGGGCGTACATGAGCACCTTTTGGATATGCACTTCCGTCGCGGGGAATATCACCGTGATCTTCGCTTCTGGGGTGTCGTCCTTGCGAGCCAACCACGCATGCCACCACGAATACTGTGAAAAACAGTTGGGTAACCGACTCGGTGAGCGCGGCGAGGACATGCGATTAGGGGATCAACAAACGATGTCTGTCACTCCTATGCGTTTCATCGACGTGACGGCACCCGAAGACAAGTGATCGGTGAGCGTGGGCGGGAACGCGGTGCGCTCGATGCGTAGGATGGCAGGGAGACGGACGGGATCTGTGGACACATCGAAGCTACTAACCAGAGCACCATCAGAGTCCGTCGAATTTCCATCGGTTTGTCGTATATTCTGCGGGGCAGGGAACGTCCCAAGCACGATCAAGTAGTGAAAATTCGGATCTGATAGAAAGCAGCGGTAAGGATTGCCGGGTGATGGTCGAGAGGCATCTTACTTTCATCAAGGACGCGTTCAAAGGCGAATTCGTCGAGATTGAAGGGAAAAGCAATGCTGTTCGAGTGACAGGGACTCATGGTTGTGGTTGTAGCTTGAAATAACGCCAACCGAGATGGGAGTGAGTATGAGGCCAAGCAATATCAATATTGAAGGGTTACATGGAATTTTAAGCAGACAGCCAACACTTGTACACGCGCTCGAATATATACAACACTACATGGTTTCATCCCAAACCCTGTGACCATATTAGTTCCAACTCGGTGCCTCGCTACAGGGGGTACCAGTGAGGATACACCGGGGTGGCCGCCGCATCTTCTTCCTGACCAAGTATTTCCGACTCGAGTGCCCCAGGCCCTCCCATTGGCCATCCAACTGCCCCTGTGTAGGGAAGAGACAAGGCGGCGGTCGTAAAATGCGTCGCCAAAAATTTATGGACCAAAACAGGGTCGTCGAACAACGAGTTGGGGAAATGAAGCGCGGTGACCCTGTTGCACTGTAGTTCTTCCGCCGCTTCGAACGGGACTTCCCTACCGTCCAGAGTTAAAGCAACCGAATGCAACTCCGGGCAGAGGGTAATAAGTGACAAAAGCCCTTTGAAAGTGACACACTTGGTCTGTGACCGAACTTGAAGGTCGTGGCATAACCTGATGTTCTGGAGCAAAGGCCAGTTACGAGCCAAGTCCGCCAACTCTTTGTCGCCAAGGGAAACGGGATTTTTCAACTGGATCACCAAGTCTTGTAGACTGCTGAGGGAGCCGAGAGGTCGGAGCGTATCGAATGAAAGAACGGAGGCGTCGAATTCTTTTGGGAAAGGTGAAGATAACGTGTTGCGGATACGAAGCGACCGCAGCGGGGATTTCACTTGATGAGCAGCGAATCTGTTGAAAAGGGAACGGATGTTTTCGGCAGATTCTGCCGTGCGGAGATGGAGTTTGATTTGATGGAAGCTTTGATTGCCAGGACGAAGGAGTTCATCGATTGAACGTAGATCATTTAGCAAGAACTCCAGTTTCTTGGCATTGGGGAAAGGGATGTCGGAAGACGGCAGGGAGACTTCCCCAAGGTGGAGGGAGAGTTCCTGGAGGTCAGACATCAAGAGCTGCCGCAGAGCACTATCGTTGACAGAAGCCCCAAGAATAAGAGACTCGAGGCCTTTGAAGCTACGCAAAGCGGAGGAAAGGGTGTCTATCCATTCCCCCCCATCGCCGGATATGTGAAGACTGAGCGTCCTCAACGTTGGGCAGCGTGAAGGGAAGGCTTTGAGGAATGACACTAGAGCCATATCGTTTTCGGTTGCGCCGACATCCAAGGCGACGAGCCCAGGAACAAGGAGTGGCTGAATGTAGGTAATGCCGATGGTGTTCATGTGCGACCATGCCTTCCATTTCAAAACCTTTAAATTGGGCAAGAGGCCCAACTCAAAGATCGTGCATCCCAGAAAAAGGCACGAGCCGTCGTCTTGGATTTCGAGTTCCTGAATCCGGTGAGAATAACGATTGATAGCTTCCCAGTCGCTCTGGGTGGGTGCATACTGTTGACGTTAGGCAGAGTCTGAGTCACGAAATAAATCACCCACCAATGCTGGAATCGATAGAATTTCTGGCCGTGGCGCATAACACCAGAAAAGTGGCGCGAGCGAGGGGAGCTTCCGCCAAAGATAGTTGAGGGATGGTTCCGAGAAGGCACGACACGTCCGAGCGAGGACAGCCAACGCTCGCCGTCCATTTCGCTCAGGTAGCCGAATTTGAATCCCAGGTTCATGAAGACTCGGGTCCAAAGGGCTCGGTTGGGCGAGACATTCTAGAATGGTTTCGAACAACTCGGTCAGGAATAGAGGGCTCGATGCAGGGCGTGCGGAATACATGGTGATGAGGATATCTGGACAAGATTTGAGACGCGACGTGCAGCTGGTTTAAATAGACCGCTGTAACGGTGGTCCACACTTGTTCATTGTGTCAACCACTTACATTGTGGTCCCGCTTTGAGCTGCCATTCGGGGAGCGAGCTTGTCATGGTTCCCAATCAAGGAAGTCGGCTCGTGAAAAACAGGCCACCGTATGAGAAACAATGGCCCAAGTGCAGACCACCATTGATCCATCCCACTCCGCCATGGCAGGTATCGACGTTGTGATCCCGCTTTGAAGCTCAATGGTCGCTGGACTAGACAATATCGTTAGACACTTCGGTTGCTCACATTGTTGTTCCTTTTTTTTTCTGAGTGCGTCATGCTGGTCCAAGTCCTGTTCAGGGGCAACCACCTGAAGTCGTGGTGTGACCGTGACATAACGCGACGCGTTTCATTTCCCAACCATCATATGCTAGACAAATGACGGAAATTTCAGCCTAGTAAGTGTGCCTAGTGTAGAATACCAGCACGTCTAACACCACTCGACACAGCGAACAAGAACGCGAGGCAAACATTGCCCGTAATCGTGCCCTTCTTGAACAACTCGAGCTCAAGGATGCCGTCGTGACTCTTGGGGTGCCAGCCAAGCCGAAACCCGCTCCGAGACCCAAAGCGAAGCCTGTTCCAGCTGCCAAGAGGGTCAAACGTGAATTAGCTGAGGATGCGCCGCGCAGACAGAGTGCGCGCCTGCGGAAATTAGAAGAGGTCGTGGTCGACCCGAATGAGACCCCAGCACAGAGACGGAAACGCGTTGCTGAGGCTGCCGAGCTGCAGAAGAAGGAAGAAGAGGAGCATATCTTGGCAGAAGAGCGGGCGCGTTCGGCGAAGCGTCCTAGGATGCAGGATCTCGACCTCGCTGACCTCACATCATCCGAGGAATTGGGTGATAAAGAGATGAATGCTTTACGAGGTTCGTTACAGGTCATCACAAACAGTTCTATTCCTAGGGGCGTAGGAAATGTGGATGCGTGGGTATACGAGAACGACAAACGTGGCGAGGAAGAGGCGCAAGAGTTGAGGAAAAGGCTGGGCAAGATGAAGATCGTTTCAAGAGCAAAAGTGACACAAAACCGTGTCTATAGCGTGGTTTACCATCCGGAACCGACCAAGGATCTAATATTTTTCGGAGGTAAATGAATTGGATTTGCTTTGTCTCTCTTGTGACGCCTTCGTAGACAAGCATGGCCAACTTGGCATATGGGACGCACGAGCCCCCGCTGTGGAAGTGGCCGACGCAGACGATGATGTTGCCCCTATCGATGAAGAGTCGGGAGGTAGGTATTGGCGTCTTCAGCAACATTGGCCTGCCACCGCCAAATCCTCGATTTCGTCTATTAAGATAGACCCAATAGACTCACATGGTGCAAGTCTACTTCTTAGCGTGTGATCACCATTCTGATCATCCACCACTAGCTATACACCACATCTTACGACTGTACTATTCGACATCTTTCCTTCGTTTCGGGCATTTCCCGACAAATATACAGCTCTTCGGACGTCCTGATCACTTCCTTGGAACTGATCCCTACTGGACACGAAATGTGGATATCTGACGTCTCCGGGGGCGTGACTCATCTAGACCTTCGGGAAGGTTCCAGTCATGCCCGCTGGTACGGATTATCGGATCAAAAAATAGGGAGCGTCAGCATAAATCCAACTAGTCCTCATCTAATCTTGACGGCTTCGAATAGCCGGCATTTAAAGTAAGGCTCGCATGTCACCTCTGGCTTCCCATTTATTTGCGACCGCAGGATATGGGACACTCGAAAATTAGACGTCCTCGCCGGTAGAAAACATGCGGGTGCTGCTACCGCACTGCCGTCCTCACCTCCATCTTCCCCTTCAAAGTCCTCTTCTGGTCCGCTCGAGTTGGACTTTGACAGGATTCAGAAATTCATCGGGTCGAAAAAAGGGGCGGGTGCCCTTCGCGGCGAACACGCGCACGGAAAATCTGTCACCTCGGCATACTGGGATCCCAGGGGCCGAAGCATCGTGAGCACGAGTTATGACGATACACTGAGGAGTGGGTGTGGATCACTTTACCACGTGCAAATGCTCACGATTCAAGGGACAGTTTGGGAGCTCGATGCGAGGAAGTATGACGGTTCTCCTGTTTTTCCGGCGCTTCTGCCGTTCTGTCGGATAAAACATAATTGTCAGACTGTAAGCGACTTTCGTTGTTTGTCGACCTTGGAGACTCACGATCGATGGCCACATAGGGACGATGGTTGACGCCCCTGCGCGCTACATGGAGCCCCAATCCAGATGTTTACCCCCATTTCACGGTACGTGACGCCCGCTCGAAGGGCATGCTCTGGCCATCTTACCAGCTCATGTAACATACGCCAGGTAGCGAGTATGGATCACTCCCTGCACATTTATTCCTGCAAGGTACGTTCCCATCTATACTCATACCCACCACCTCCTGAATGGCTATCCAGGGAGAGCTCGTCGCCAATCTGTCAGACCGCGCGCAGTACGTCTCTGTCTCTGTCTCCACATCCTCACCCTTTCGCGCACAACTATTCTTACTCTTACTCTTGCTGTCAGGATCACCGCAGTTCAGGCCGTCACGTGTTCACATCCAAGCCTCGTCGAGCGTTGTGCGACGGGCAATGCAAGTGGACGCTGTGTACTATGGGCACCGCCCGACTTGGAATAACTCGGAGTATAAAAACTGTATATATGCTTATATGCGTGGGGGATGCATGCAAATATCTATTCGACGTGGGCTGATTCGTCTCTGTCACTACAATCGGAGATTACTACAATCGGAGATTCTTCGACAAGGTGTTTCAGGGTTTGAAAGACCACCTGACTCTCCCGTAAAAACGGACACAGATCCGGACTCATTCCACATGCATGGATACGAAGACACGCGCCATCGTTCTCCGGGTGTGCAGTGTTTCCGCTGGAAAGGTCACCGATCCTAATATATATAACCTCGTCCAGGCCAAGATAAGGACAATTTGAAGAATAGTCTGGTTCGCCGATGCTGGGATCACCTCTTTGAATGCTGTACAGCACATCATTGGCACTGGTGGCAGACGGCTCGGCAAAGGGAGTCAAAGCTCTCCTCGCTCTTGGGACGTTTAAAGTAGATAGGAATCGCGTTATCGATCCACGGTTGGTTCCGACTGCACTGTACAGCGCTCGTTCGTTACCAGTGCCGCAATGTCCAATCATCGAGGCTGCACACGTCGTGAACCAGTGGTCGCATAAGACAAACCAGACAGCTTACCTTGATTGATCCATTCTCTTCGCACGGGTCCCTTGTTGACGAACGTCCCAACGCGAGAAGTTCAAATATGCATCCGTGAACGCTGTCTTGGCCTCGTTACCCGCTCTGAACCAAGATCCTTCGCCGAATACAAACTCGAAAAATGCAACGACGGGTAATATCTTGCAGTGGATCAGCTCTGATTCGAACCCATTTCCGGTCGCGGATTGCATGGTACGGTCGTCACTGGCAAGAACGAAAAGGTCCTTGGTACGGAGCCAGAACAATCGATTAGCTGGCTCCCAATGTCGATCATGCCGTTGTCAACCTTCGTGACCAGTGTTTCCAACGTTGTTCCCAAGGCGTTGTACAACAAAAATGCAGCAGCGCAAGAGAGAAAGGGCTCGGATGGGTAGGTGGTATAGCCCCGAAGGGGATCCTCGGCCGTCGCGGCGCGCACCCGGAGGTGACTTGCAGCTGAGGACTCCACATAGTCCAAGGCATTTCTCCGCTCGATATCCAAGACCCCACCAGCTTTTGTGTAGCAAGATGAAAGATCTGTTGGAATGTCAACGGATCCCTGAGCGTGATCCACCTGCTGTGACTTATCAATGGCCCTCTTGCAACGCATGTAAATCCGAAGCGGGGCTCACAGCGGGCGGCCATAACGGAGAGAAACCGTACCGGGACGCGGTGCGTACAGATTCCACCCCATCGCCGAAAATGGGGGGAATAACAATTCCCTGCGGGATGGAATCGATGACTGAACTACGACGGGTATTAGCAAGATAGTAGAAATGTACATATGATGGCACCTACATAGTCTCTGTCACGGAAATGCAAAACAACTCAAACTGCATCTGAAACGGTGGCAGAGGATGCGGGGCACTGTCCGATGACCCAGAGAAGTATAGTTGCACGGTAAAAAAGACTCGACTCCTGCAACAGAGCAATGACCACCTTTGGACTATACCGATAAACACCAGGGAATGCCGAAGAGAATAGGTTAGTCATTCGATCGAAATTATTATGCAACGCCTCCCCAGCCTTGACTGATGCGTTGCTGAAGAGATTCCCAGGTGGCAGCATGAGCAATATTGAACAAATATACTGTTTAGTAAAAATGAAGGGATGAAGTCACTTGAGTGCATCTCCTCGTTGCATTGCAAGGTTGTTCAGAGCCTGAACGAGACCTGTCCCGTTACCGTTACTCCAGCGAGTTCAGATTCAAGGGAAGCCTTGACTTACCATTGATAACGCATCATTAGGGGACATCATACTCCGCGTTGACGGTCCGGTCAGAGTCACATACAAGGCTGTGCGTACAACCGCACTCGAAGCCGTGGCACCCAACGACGAACCACAGATCCGCACTTACTCCACACCACGTCAGAGCAACGACAACTCATATTTTTAAAAAAGATAATGAAAACACCAATCTACCAGTAAACTCAAACAATGAGCGAAAAGAAGACAGAAAAGAAAAGGCAGACAGTAAGACATAAGTAGAGACGAACCGACCGTGGACATGACGTTGCCGCTCCGAGTGCGTACCAAGGTGAATGACAAGTCGGGAAAAACAAGGGAGTGAGACAGACGATGGGAAATTCGAGGTCCATACCACGCATACACGCCACTGCCACTGATTGTCATTTCTCTTTCATCGAGCATACGTTCATCGCATTTGATAATGAGCCATGGGTTGGTGAGCGAGGAGGATCGAAAAAGGCGAACAAGATCAGATGAGTGTGGAAAGCGCGGGGATGGGGACAGTAAAGATGGGTGGGACGGACTGGGTCATGCAAGTCGCCATCGTTCGTCTCCCAACAACCACTCCCTCCTCTACCTTCCCTCGTCCCAGACGTTTCTCCGACATGACCGAGCCAGAAACCTGAAAAAAAAAACCATCCACTCATCGCGACCTGTAATGTTCGCAAAGAAGACCGAGACCGACGCGGACTAGAGGAAATCCTCAGCTCTCGCACGCTTCTTCCCTCTCATTTCCTCCGGGGCGAGACCCGCTACCGCAGACGGTGGCGACGCAGTGTTAGTCGTGCCTTTGGCAAAATAATATCTAGTAGTATGTGCCCGTTTCTCTTCCTGTATCGCATACAACCCATCAGTATCAACCGATGCCAAAAAAAAAAAGAATAAGTAGACGCACGGGAGAAAAATTGGGGTCTAGATACTTGAGTTCTGTCCGCTTCTTGAACGGCGCATACTTTTGTTCCAAGGCGGGGTGTGGGAGTACAAGCGGTGGTGGCTGAGCCGATGCAGGCTTTGCCTGCGGCACAGGTGTAGGCGCGCCACTTCCCACAACAGGTATAGATGGCGTTCCTGCTCCATTTATGCCAGAAGCAGGGAAAGGTGAAGCAGCAGGGACAAACGCCGGGGGAGGACCGAGTGGCGGCCGAGACATGCCTGGCTGGAATGGGGGCGTACCTTGAGGAAGCATACCAGGTGGAGGGGGCATCACGCCTGGAGGGGGGATCGGGAACCCAGGCGGCGGAAGACTAGAATGTCATCACGTTACACGAATACGAAGTGAAAGGAAATTGTCAGCATCAATTGAACAGGACGCAGACAAACCTTGCAAGCGAGGCGTGGACTTACCCAGGTGGAAATCCTGTTGCTGTACCGGGGAACAGGGGAGGGAATGGGGGTGGCGCACCTGGGAATGTCCCTGGTGGAGGAACGAAGGGAGTAGGTGGCGCACCTGGAACTATCCCGGGAGGCGGTGATATTCCTGGGGGTGGTGTTGGCATGGCAGGCATAGGAGGTGCTGCATACGCCTGGGGTGGTGCGCCGTACACTGCTCCACCCTCGGACGTAGTTGGTGCTGCCGAAGTGGTGTCAGTTGAACTGGCGCCCATCAGTGCCTTGTGAGCCTCGAGCTGGGCACGCAGTTCGCCTTCTGACAGGGGTTTGTTCTCTACTTTGGGCCGTTTCGGCTGTGGCTGGGAAATTGAGCCCGCTGCGAGACCAAGTTCAATCTCTTTGCGACGCTTGTAGTCTGCCACGTCAGGCGCAGGAATACCCTCCATGCCAAATATTTCGACCTCGTAGCCGTCGCGACCGGGAAGGGCATTCTCGATCCGTGGAAGGCTGTCAGGGATGTCAGATCGGAATGGTTGAAGAGAAAGACGACCCGCTCACTTTTCTGGTTCGAGCTTGTGGACCTGTTGGATGTGGACTGCGAGACCTCCCGCTGTGTTCAAGCGACGCGGACACATGTTGCACTTGAAATGCTTGGCCTTTTGGTGCTGCATGAGGACTACAGCAGCACGGGTCAGCACGCTCCCACCCCACGGGCTAACAACACACCTTTCTCGTCCTCGAACTCGCGTTCGCAGTACCAGCACCATGGTCGGATGATCTACAACACGTCAGAAAGTATTTACTACGCCGCGAGTTGTACTGACCTGCTTGTTCTTCTTCTTTGCCATGTCGTCGTCGTGGAGCGGAAGGAAGACACGCAGCAAACTTTTTTCCGAGACGGCTCCGGGTTGGAGCGTGGGAAACAATAATCCTGTGACTCAGCATCGCATATTACATAATATTTCTGAGAAATTCCTCTTTCTTTTCCTCGACGTCGGCAACGCGCTCGTCATTGTGTCACACATCCTCGACGACGACGACGACGACGATGCCCGCAGTGGTAAACGGTATAGCTCCAATGCCCGCGACGACAAAGGTCGTTAAATCCAAAAACCAGCTCCGCCGCGCCAAAGCAAAACAGAAGAAGGCCGCCGCCGCCTCGAATCAGGTGCGTCCGTCCGTGTTTCTCGCCGACGGTATCCGACGGTGGACCGTGCAGGAACTCAATGGCACCACCTCGAATGGGGATGACGCCGTAAAGAGAGAGCGCTCGGTGCACTTTGGTGGTGACAATGTCGAGTACGTGGTTGAGCAGCTGGATGGCACAGACTCGGCCTTTGAGGCCTTTTCCGACATCTTTGCCAAGTTCCAGGCACCCACCGATTACTCAGAGGTGCGTCTCCGCCCCGCGCCGACGACCTGGCTGACGTTCCCCTCCGTGGCCAGACCAAAGGCTCCGAGCCGACCAAGGGAGAGGTCATCTACTCGGACGACGATATGGCTTCCGACGCAGGTTCGGACAATTCAGATGTTCCGAAAAAACCGCTTTCGAAAAAGAAACAACGGAAACTCTCCCGACTGACCATCGCCGAGCTCAAACAGCTCGTCCCGAAACCCGAAGCAGTCGAATGGACAGATCCCTCCGCTGCGGATCCACGATTACTCCTACATCTCAAGTGCTATCGGAATACCGTACCCATTCCCGCCCACTGGAGTGCCAAGAGGGATTATTTGCAGGGCAAGAGGGGTATCGAGAAACCACCATTCCAGTTGCCGGCTTATATCGCAGACACTGGTATTGCCACCATGAGGGATGCGATCAAAGAAAAGGAAGCGAATATGTCGCTCAAAGCAAAGACGAGGGAACGGGTTCAACCCAAGATGGGAAAGGTCGATATTGACTATCAGAAACTGCACGATGCGTTTTTCAAGTTTGCCACAAAGCCTGTCGTGACGGGCTTTGGAGAAATGTGGGTGATTCTCGGTCTGGTTCACGGTGCGATATCGACCCAGGTTGCTTGCTGCATAGGTACTACGAGGGCAAAGAGTTCGAAACGTCATTGAAGGAGAAGCGGCCTGGTGACTTGTCACCCGAACTCGTGGAAGCCCTGTCCATTCCACCGCTAGCACCTCCCCCGTGGCTCATCAGCATGCAACGGTTTGGTCCACCACCGAGTTATCCTACGCTCCGCATACCGGGCCTGAACGCGCCCATACCAGAAGGCGCACAGTGGGGTTTCCATCCAGGTGGTTGGGGCAAGCCACCTCTGGACGAGTACAACAGACCGTTGTACGGTGACGTCTTTGGCGTCTTGCCCAAAGTTGGCGATGTTAATGTACGTACGCTGACTGATGGGAACTGTAATGCTGTTCATTCACGTAATCTGGTTTTACAGATTGGCGAACCAATTGACAAAAATACGTGGGGTGAACTTGAACCCGAAGAAGGTGAGCACTTATTACTTGATGCAATTCGACAAGGATGATACTTAATGAACCCGCAGAAGAGGAGGAGGAAGAGGAGGAAGAATCAGAGTCGGAGGCTGAGGAAGCTCCCGAGACCCCTGCCCCTGCGGATGGCTTACAGACACCGTCGGGTCTGGAAACGCCATCTGGTCTCACGTCCGTCGTATCGACCGTCGCAGGGGGGCTCGAGACGCCCGATTTCCTGGAGCTCCGGAAGACAGCACCACCGAGGGAAAGGGAGGAAGACACGGGTCCACGGTCATTGTACCATGTTGTCCCAGAGAAGCAAGCGTCGGTGCGGGGACTCATGGGGAGCGAGCGGGGATACGATGTGTCCGCTGTTACTGGGGCGTCTGGAGCGCCCATACCCGTCTTGGGAGACGAAAGGGGTACCAAGGTACGTTTGCGTCTTGATTTTCAGGGCGCGCGATTGACAGATGGCGGCAGCGGAAAGCGAACGGTGTGGATGTGTCATTGGATGCCAGCGAGCTGGAAGGGCTCTCGGAGGAAGAACTCCGCCGCAAGTACGACCAGCACTCGCGTGGATCGGCCGGTGTTGCCGGATCCAAGGAGGACTTTTCGGACATGGTGGCCAAGGAGATGGCAAAAAAGAAACAAAAGATGGACAAGGAGCGAGAGATGAAGAGGGGGAAAGAGTTCAAGTTTTGATGTCCTTTTTACCTGCTACATTACTACCATGTTCTTTTTTTTTTTTGTGCCCTATCTTATGAGCAGAGCCTCGTCGGATCAAGATGATGACCGGGAGCAAGGCTGTGCAACGGCGCGCGGACCTGTGGCAGCTGGCAAAAAGTGGACGTTTGGGTTTGACTTTGGCGACATCCTCGACGTCTTCTTATCTCTTTTTTTTTTTTTTTTTTCTCCCGACCAGCACCGCAGACGGCCCTGCGCCGATGAACGCTTGAAGTGACACGCGGTGACGACCAGGCTTGTCTACATCACCACGCCAATTTTTAGTACGTATTCCAGGGACCATCCGACCAAACGTTCGCTTTGTCCCAACGCTCGTTGTGCCCTCAAGTTCAAGTTTCTCGTTCCGTTCGGGTGCTTGCAAGACTCTCAAGGCTAACTTAGGAGAACCGACGCTTTGCAGGAAAAATGGCCAGCGTGAGGATGTACGAGCGATCTCGCTTGCATGACGGCCCCCGACTGACGTGCTTTGCCATCAAGTGCGCTCCAACCGCCTCCCAACGTCGACTTTGTCGTCGGTGAGTCCAATGCACCCCAGGGGTTCCCCACACGCTGACATTTCGAATCGTGTCTGTCTCTGTGTGTGCTCGCCTCTGCTGCTACGTTGGACGATGAATTTGCGTTTGAACTTTGTATGGGTGTGCCGGGTTGGCGGTGAAACGTGGCTTGCGCCGTGTGTGGTGGTCAGGCTATCCTGGAATTCCGCCTGGTGGAAGGGACCGACCACAGGCCGCAGTGAAAGGGGTACGTGGTCATCGTGCGCCCTTGTATGTGCTCCTGACCCACTCTCTCTTCTACGTCATCCATCCGGATTTCAATTTCAACGTCCATCCTCACTTTTATTCAAATTATTTATCGCCCCACTCCGCGACCGACTCATCCGACTGCCCCATCCTTGTCCCACGGTGCATGGCAGGCTGTCGAAGTCCGCGTGGGCCCTGCAGGCGCCAAAGCCAAGTGGGTGCGCGTCGAGCTGAAAAAGATCGAGACCCTCCCTGGTGGCGGCCAGGCAAATTCCTACTTTGATCACGTTGGCCCGAGCCCTATTTCGCTATGGCAGTCGAGCGAGGATTATTCGGTGCTGCAATCGGTGCGCGGTGTTTTGCTAATGTTGATTCCGTGCTCGGTGCTGATGATGAGGTGATGATAGCAAGATCTCCCTTTTTTGATCCGTATTCCCGAGTCCATACCGCCCAGTATTGCACTGGAGAGAGGTGGTGCGTTGATCCGCTGTGTAGTTTTGTTCCCATCTCATGGAATGTAATATTTAGCGGGTATCCGATACGAACTTGTCGCAACAGTATGTCTACTCGCCAGCAAGTGAGTTCTCCGATCATTTTCCTTTCATCTCGTTGACCACCGCCAGGGGTTTCTTTCGTCGTCGCAAAACGACCGTGATATCGCAAGCAACAACGATCATCGTCGACAAACACGAGTTACACTCCACCTGGCCCGTCTACTCACAGCCCGAATCGCGTTCCGTCCATCAAGAAGGCGTCCACCTCACCGTCGAACGCGGACGAACATGCTACGGACCCGGGGATCGGGTCTCCGTCATGGCCATTCTCAAATCTGACGGTGTCCACCCCGTCGTACTGCGCGGGTTTGAATTCACGCTCAAAGAATCCACCGTCTTTCGCGCCGGCCCGCATGCAACGTCGAAGCGCAGCGGGCCGCAAGCCAAGATAGCCAACATCGGCGAGCAAAAGGTCCCGCTGAACGTGACGCTGTATAATGGCACGCAACACAAGGCTGAGCTGGGGTGTTTAATCCCCAACACGCACACGACCACGACGTTGAATGCAGCACGGCATATTGATATTACGTATGTTATCAACGTGAGGGCGTGGATTGGGCAGATGCAGAGTATCATGATGGAGTTGCCTGTCATTGTGTCTAATTGGCCTCGGTGAGTATTCGGGTCGGGCCTCATCCGATAGGGTCGACTGAAGAACGGCGTTGATTGTAGGAACGTGTCCGAAGAAGCCATCAGGTATGCTGTTGGGAGTCTCGCCTCCGGTGTTCTGTGTTGATCGGTTTGTCTCAGACGTATTGGCCATGCACCCAGTCTATGTGTCACATCGCCCCAGAGCCCGGCGGCGACGGTACCCATCACGACTTCCATCACTCGACCTCTATCGTCCGACACCTACAATCAAAACACGCCTAACCACCTCTTTGGCATGCACGAACTCGGCACCGGAGCTCGCTCTCCACTCGCACCGCCGAAACAGTCCGTCCAGTATACCGCACCGATGGGCCACAATGGAATTACGAGCGCGCATCTGGATACGGACGAGTTTGGTGCATTTGGAGGTGGTTCTGGAGCCAAAATGCCCGCTACCATCGACCATCCTGGATACGCTTCTCCGAACCGACCCATATCTCGCGGTGGTCTGGGAGGCATCCAGGAAGATCCGCTCGGTGCAGGTGCAGAGGGCCAGGGCGTGGCGGAGCCACGGCCGGGACGCAGACGACCGAGTGCGAACGCCCAGAACCGGTTCACGATCACGAATATCAGCGAGAAGGACGCCGAGGAGGGGATGAATCCCCAGGTAGCGCGGGCCTCACGACCGACGACGCCTTCGCGGGGCGCGCAAAAGGCGTGGCCGAGCGCCGAGAATGAGAAAAAGTTGTTGTACGAGGATGCCGTTGCGCGGGTGAAAAAGGTGCAGGGGGCAGCTGCCATGGCGAACGCGACGGCCGCTAGCGATGTGAGAGAGATGCTTGTCGTTTGATTTTTGTTCGTTCACGCTGATGGATGGTTGGCTAGATGTACTTAGTAGTGCAATTGGACTGACCGGAGGCGACCTGAATGTCGACTCGTGAGTTTGGCTGC
>JBBPLN010000269.1:0-28019 GCA_038089815.1 Sutorius eximius | reverse complement strand
GTCGACGCATCGGGCACTTGCGGTTCCTGTTGCGGCGTCTCGGGGACGACCGAGGGCACAGGGGGGGTGAGTGCATGGCTGTTGAGCACGTTCACGCCGAGGATGGTCCCCACCTCGAAGCTACTTCCCACCCAGTGGGTAGCGCCTACCGCACGGTGCTGCAACGAACGCGCCCAGGGACACTCTTGCCATCGTTTCGTCAGGTCGTCGCGCATGGTTTCATGCGCATGCTCGTCCCAGTCCTGTGCTTTGCCACCCTGACGGAGGAAGAAGGCGTGCGCGTTGCGATCCAGGACATCACGCACGGCAGAGACGTAGGAAGCATCAAAGGGTTCATTGTCGTTCCCCGCAACCTGTATCGTCTCGTACATGACAGACAACAGTTTGTGAGGCAAGGGTCCGATGAAGCATCGGTGGGCGTTGTGACCTACGCCTGTGTTTTCTGGGGCGTGCGGTGGGTTAGACGACGAAGGCTCTGGGATGGTCATCCGTGCTCGGAAGTCGAGTGGTGCTAGAGAGAGGGTCGCTTCGTGACGTCACATGGTCAAACAAATGCAATTAATTAAGTAGGGCGACAAAGTGTCTATAACCACGAAAACAAACGGGCGGGAAGTACTAGTCATCAATGCTTTATTTCCGCCGTCTGGGTCCCGCGCGAGAGGATGTCGTGCGACTCCTGGACAAACTGCTCTGCCTCGGATCTCTCAAACCTACGACATAGTTCAATGTCCGCAAATCGCCACCCGCAGCGGAAATACGTACCCTGTCTTTGTACCCTTGACAAACATATCAGGCTCACGGAATGCAAACGGGTTCACGTCTTTGGTAGGGTTAAGATTAGCCAAGCTGTGATTGACGAAACGGTGTGTTGACTCGTCGCTGCGGACGGCGTATATGACATCAAGGAGTTTGGCATCTGGGCGAAGTCGCCAATAGTCGATGGCGATCGCCGGCGCCGGCATGTCAGCCCATTTCTGCAGGTGGCCGGCCTCGATCTCCTCGATGCATCGCGTACTTGTGACAAAAACGGATTAGGCAAGTTGAGAATCGCCTCGTGCAAAACGGCACCTACTATGTCATCACGGCCTCTTCCTCCAGGTGTCCCACAAATCTGTGACACAATCGAGGGGAGACCATGTAGGCAAGGACTGGAACCGGTGGTGAGTCGAAGCCACGAGGCCCACGAGGCGTACGTACAAAAGAGATTGAAAAAAATGCCTTGTGCACCAAGAACCAGTGCACGGAAAAACAGAGTGGGTTGTTTGAGCGTCATGAACGTCCTGCGTGGTATGCAGGCATCGGTAATCAACTCTGAGGGAGGAAGTAAATGACAACATACATCAGGTGCATCCGCTCGTTTTCTGCTTCTTCGAGTAACGTGTGGATCCACCCAGAATCACGTCGCTAAAGGAGGTGTGGTTAGCCTTGCGAGATGAGACCAAAGTTGGCCATTTACCATGAGTCTGAGGCTGCCTAGATGCCTTAGCATGGCGGCAACCATGCCAGGTACTCCAGCAACCGTTTCAAGGAACAAGATCCGTGACAGCCAGGCCGTTTCGCCAAGGATATAGCCCTTTTCTTTGAGTTCTTCTGTGGTCATATTATGATCACGAGGAAGCGGCTTGTGCTTGTACCCCGAAACGACATCAAAACCCCATCTAAACCGCGATGGTCAGTACAAGCGTAACGAACTGGGCCATGAAAACGAACCGCGTCAGCTTGACGAGATTATAAGCAATCTTATCAGAAACTGTCTTTGCTTCTCTGTGGAGGATCTAAGAGTAGTGTCAGCCATCGAACACGAAGCCAGAACGGCAAAGGTACGCAACGTACCTCTACAGATTTCATTTCTTCCGGGGAGTAAACAGGATGAAATAGGACCCAGTCCCCACGTATTTCCTGAGGCACCGCGCTGACGGCATCGGCCTGGATCAACACCGACTGCAATACTTTTTTGTCCTCTACCAAACGGTTAGAATAAGCTCGAATGCACGACGAACGGGGATTCACTTGTGTGGAACCCCTCTGTGCCAACGTCCGCCTGTTCGCTCGGACGCTTTTTGGTGAGTGAGTTGTGATCGGTTATCCCGGTATGGAAGCGGCCAGCGAGCCGAGGGACACCCAAAAGGTTAGGGGTATTTGCGTAGGTACATCGGACGAGAGCGGAGCGAAGGATCAGCGGGTGCTGACGAGTAGCAACTCTGACCAAAGTAGACATGAGCGAGTTGATATACGAGATGAGTGTTGTGCGGTGACTCGGTCGGCCAAGGCGCGTCTTTATGCCATCAAGGCCCCGAAGACTCCCGACGACGCCCTCCGAGATGTGCCGTTGTTCAGCAACGCGGGAAATGGTCACCGCCGACCCAAGGCTGTGAGGCGCGCACTTTGCGGATGCTACAATTGGCACTGGAGCCACTCGGTGTCAATTCTTCGGTCACCTTGAAAGAGACCAGGGCCACTGGATCCGATATCACGTGAGTTATAATCACGTGATCGTCTCATATATGGGTCCATGTGTGCACCGCACACCTGCCTTGTGCATCACTGTTTACATTTGACGGATTATCTGTGACCAAATGGAGGGAAGGCAGATCTACAGCATCACCAATCCGGTATGCGTTATGCGTTGATACGCGCCATCAGGTCAGTGGGCATGATGTAAACGAGTTACGATACGGTGGACTGGGACGAGCCAGAAGCGGACCGGCTTGTCGACTAACCTGACCTTGCAACGGGTCAAGTTGCTCCATCTGGATGTTTCTGACCATGGCGCTAGTATCCGAATAGCGGCGGTGCAAGATCTCAATTGAAAACGACCAATCGATGGCGACGTTGTACATCGTGCGCAGTCGGTATTTGACGACGAAACACGCGCATCAAAATGGAAGACCTGATATTCAGGGGTGTTTGTAAGCATCCAGAAGGCGAACGATCAATAGGGCAAACAAGAGGCTGTACGAGAATGGCACAACAAGAGATATGCGGCGACTTGGACATTTTCCGTAAAGCGTCGACCTCAGGCCTGGTTACTGACAGGGATGCCAAGGTCGCAAATAAGGCAAGCGTTGAGTAACGACAGGCGACCAAGTGTGGCTTGCGTGGTAGTCGAGTTCACACAGTCATTCGAATGTTTCGTTCGGATCATGAACGAGGCGAGGCGAATAGATATTGGCGATCTGATATTAAGAGAGGACATGATGCATGAGGCTACCAGGAAGGATAGAAAACAGAAAATGGGACCGTGGCGTCGATGGGAAGAGTTTGTCCATAGGCTGGAAGAGACGGACGTTGAGAAGTGCGTCGGTGGATGTACGAGAAAGGGGACGGTGAGGGATACGGTGGGTGAGATGAACGGTTCATTGCGGGAGAAGCGACTGGAGGAGCACATGGGGAAGAGGCCGAGCGCTGCCATAAATTGAGAGCCACATGATCGTGCGGCTGGACGTGTTGAAAGTGGAGTAAAGGGAAGAATAACCACGATCATTGGAGAGTGGGAACATGAGCGATTCATCTCCGAGGTCGAGCAGGGAGAGTGTACCTGTAAAGGTATGATAATAGGGAGGTCACTATGACGAGGAATGAAGGGTGGGACGGCACGCGCTGTGGACGAGGAGGTTCGTCGGCCGCATTGGGGAGGGCGCAGGAGGGAATCTCGAAGAATCTTCACGGGATCTTTGGTAGGCAACGAGGAGGAAGACGCCCAGCACGACAACACAGAGTCGATCGGATTCCTGGGTGAGATATAAAACCTGGAGAAAGACGGCCCTGGCACAACCCTGGCACGTCTTTTCGACCACGACTTGACGCTGGAACACCCTAGCAGATGTGTCACATCGGGTCCGATGGACAACGTCGCACAGTACGGTCCCGCCAATCCCCTCCCCGTCTACCCCGCCCCAGCATCCCCCGATAATCACAACCCTCAGAATTGGCTCTCTAAACAGCAGCATTCACCAACAGACCCCGTCTTTTCCGCTCACGAAAACGACCCTTACGCCTCGCCGTCCTACACGCCCGACCAACCCTATCCCGCCTATCCGCAATCACCCTCCCTGCGCAATGACCAGAACATACACCCCGCTATCTCTATCCCGCCCCAGATCCCGCCCAGCATCGGCCCTGCCCGCATCACTCGCCGTCAGGCACGTGCCCAGTCCACCCTCCACCTCGGGATAAGGAGGGACCGTCCACAATCCGCCACACAACACCACTCCGACGACGTGCGTCTTTTCGTTCCTTTATTCTCTTCCCTATGCTTGACCCCGTAACCAGCCCACGTACTTCATGTCTCCCGCCAGCGCCTCCCGCCCACAAACACCCGTTCCCGCCACCGACTCGACCCGCTATCAGCAACCACCAGATCGCGCATCTACCTATCCACTCCCATCCGCCGCACCCGACGTGCCCCTTCCATCTCCCCGCTACCTCCCAACACCCGTCTCTGGCTCGCCCTACTCGCCCTTTTCCCTCTACGCGACGCACTCCAGATCGGCATCTTCTTACTCCACGTCTAATCCGCGCTCCGCTTCTCCCGCCCTGAGCGTCGCTTCCGCACTTACTTCTATCTCTTCAGCTACTTCTGCTGCACCTAATTCCCAGACGTTCACAGCATATCCCCTCCCCTCTCCCCCGGTGGGTCCCGTCGTTCCGCGGGCCAAACAGCGCAAACAGCGTCTCTTCAATGTCGACCGCAAGGCCATCTGCGTTTACCATCAGGAAAATCCAAACGCGCGTCAAGAAGACATCGCGGCCCGTTATGGCGTCGAACGCAGTACCATTAGCAAAATCCTCAAGCACAAAACAAAATGGATGAACGTTCCCGAGGACGACGACATGCGTGTCGCCAAGCATCGGTGAGCTCATCGCTTCCCAACTCGTCTCACGTTAAAACTTGGGCACCAGCCCTTCCAAATTCCCCGAGGTCGAAGAGGAACTCGTCAGCTGGCTCGTCCAAATGAAGAAACAGAACACCCTGCTTACAGATGCGCTCATACGCAATAAAGCAAAGGAAACCGCGCGAAGTCTCCAGATCCCTGACGAGAGATTCAAGGCCAGCTCTGGATGGGTCGAAAATTTCAAGCATCGCCATAACATCCGTAAAGGGGTCTGGCTCGGCGCACACAAGTCCCTCCGTGCAGCGCGCGGCGTTGGCGCCACTCATCTCCGCAAATGTAGCAATGAGAGCGTCCTCTCCCCTCTCAACCCTGCCTTTGAGTCCAGGTCCGAGGCGCTCGCTCGACGGGACTCTACCACAGCAGACGACGGCGATGATGACATGGAGTCAGAAGACGATCAGGATCTCGATCTTTCACCGGACAATCAACCCGTGGCAGGTCCCTCTCATTCTCAGACTGAAGCGTCTGCTTCTCCCCTCCCCCCTATATGGACCATGCAGCAAGAGCCCCTGTCGACCAGCAACACTCCGATCTCATCTCATCCGTCAGCTTCACACCACGGCGTGATTCCCCAGCAGCCGTTCGCGTCCCAGGAAGACCGGCATCATGATCACGCTGTCGCCGACGTGCACCAGAGCGCCCTCCAGCTTTCGGCCGAACATCATATTCAACCACAGGAAGTACCCTTGTCTGCGCACGGAGATGCTACTACGGCGTATGCTGATTCGGTCGTCGTATACCAACCGGTACCCCCGATCACGAGCGGAAGTACGATTCCCAACATTGCGGAGGCGGAAGATGCCATCAACAAAGTCATCTTGTTTGTCGATTCACAGTCTCCAACCATTTTGACCCCTGACGAAAGAGACATGCTGACGCAAGTAAAATACGCGCTCTTCCAGGCTGCGAGCGGCGTCCCTTTTGTCAGGGAGCGGAGGTGACAGAGAGCACTCCCATACGAGTCCACGGAAAAAAATGTTGGACCTTTTTTTTTTTTTCAAAACGCATTTACGTTGCGCCACGTTGATTTCTGGCAAAACTATCCTCCCATTCTGCTCTATCGCAATATGTCTCACTGGTAAACGTTTGATTCTCCACATACACACATGCACCGCATTCTCTTCAATTCCCTGCATATTCAACGCATTGCACTGCTACCCTTCCTGTTTTACAGTTACACAGGGCACAATCCAATTTTTTTCTCTTCTTTCCCCGCATTCCGTTTCTGCATGCCACCGATTCATCGCACTCTTTGTGCATCACCGTTTTCACGCCCGCTACTCTGCTAACCATCTTTGCACGCGTTGCTGTCACGGTCAGAGTATCCCATGTTATTTTTCGTTGCTTAACATTGCCGGCTGCACAAGTATGATATGTTTCGGATCGTTCGTGCTAGCTTGCGTATAACAAGCCTTCGTGCTCACGGCAGGTACCCACCCGCGCTGCGACCGCACCCCGGCAAGGACGAAAAACAGACCTGACGGTGTGATGAATCGACGATCTGGGTGGATTTGGTTTCATGTCATACATGCACCCTATAAGCTACTTTGGCGATATGAGCACCTGTGGCTGGCATGCAGAACTGGGCCCTCTAGGGAAGCACACGCTGTTTCAGGGGAGCAAACCAACCGACTGCGTCAACGTTTTCCGTTTTTCACGGTCTTTTCCGGTTCCCTAATTTCCCCGTAAGTAGACACGATCGACAGAGACAGAGCGGGCGTACGACTCAGGGACGGCGTGTTTCATGATCGTCAGCTTGCCAGCAGAGGCCGCAGATACCATCTGTTGTTCTATTGATTTGGTGACCTTGGCTTTGAGTGCCTGACATGTGGGTTGGCGTAATGAGACATGGCATTCGTCGTGGTGAACGGCATGGGGGTCACAATACCTTGCGCATGTTGGCTTCTTTAATCAAGGCCGGTTTTTTGGGTGGCTCGTGGCGTCGGCCTTTCTTGGTGGCAGTTGCTGCCTTGGCGGCGTGTCTTGCCTTTGAGGACGAGGCCTTGGCCTGCAGACCTTTGGCATTGCCTTGCGCCATAGATGATCGATGTATGAGCCTGGTGGCCCGGAAATTTCCGGCAACGGTGGAATTACCCACTTTGAGCTTTCCTCCGCTCGTCGTCGAACTCGATGTTGTCCCACTCTCACCTCTTGCGTGCTCAGCGCGCGCTCGTCGTGCAACGCAAGGTACGTCCTCGTCTCGCGCTCTGTTTGTCGTCCAGTTGCTCACCGGACGTACGGTCCAGCGTGCGTTACACGACCTCGTCACTTTACCTGGTCGGAAAGCGGTCGTATCGTCTGGCGTGCCAGGGTACAGCGCCGTCAGTGGACACGTCGTCACTGTCTTTGGGTGCACTGGCTTTTTGGGCAGGTACCTCGTCTCTAAACTCGGTGCGCGCGCATGCCCTATCTCGCTCGTGCGTGGCTGACCCTCCAACGTGACCCACACAGCCCGGATGGGTACCCAGGTTATCGTTCCGTACCGAGAGGAAGACGAAAAAAGACACCTCAAGCCTATGGGCGATTTAGGTCAGATCGTCCCCATGGTAATTCTCTCCTAACAGAAGCGTCGTAATTTGTCTGATTGATTTCATCCAATACGCATTAGGAATGGGATATACGGAATGAAGAACAAATAGCTGAATGTCTGAGGCATTCCGATATCGTATACAACCTCGTCGGGCGTGATTATGAGACCAAGTAACGCGTTCTTTTCGACCCTGCTCTGGGAGATGTTTGTTGATTATGATCGTGGTTCTTTTTCGGTAGGAACTTCAAGTACGCCGACGTCCATGTCACTGGCGCGGAGAGGATCGCAAAGGTCGCTGCCGAGGCTGGTGTGGAGCGCTTCGTGCATGTTTCTCACCTAAATGCGTCGCCCGATTCCGCGTCTGTCTTTTACCGTACCAAGTATGAGGGCGAAGAGCGGGTCAAGAGCGCCTTCCCAAGCGCGACCGTCATCCGGCCGGCAGCCATGTATGGTTATGAAGACAAGCTGCTGAACAACATGGCTAGTAAGCTTCAAACCCAATCTACTCGGCATGCTGTGCCGGGCTGACATTATCATCGGCATCCAGTTTGGCCCATTTGGTGGAAGCTCAACTATGGGGAAACCAAAATAAGGCCCGTACACGTAAGTGTCGTTGTCCTTGCGGGTTTCGGCCTCGAATTTGATGGTTGGGGTGTTATTTGTAGGTTATGGACGTTGCGCAGGCGTTGGCTAATCTGATGGGTATCTCACAACTGCCTGGCACGATTTCCCTTCCTGGACCAACAACGTTATCTTTCGAATATCTTTTGGACTTGGTGTCGTCCGTGACATACAATCCGCCTTCTCAGGCGCCAGTTATACCCAAGCGAGTCGCGCTCACGGTTGCCAGGGCGGCGCAGTCGATTTGGTGGCCGCTCATCTGTCCGGATGAGGTGGCGAGGCGCTACCTGGATGACGCGATGGTTTCCGGGGACTGGCAAGCGGTCGGCGTGGTTCCAGACGAAATCGAGAACCATGCAATCACGTATCTTCGAAGATACCGATCCGCGTACGTATGCACGGTTTGAGACGTGTCGCTGTCGTCGGCTGACCATGGATGTCACGCATGCAGAGTCAACTTCCAACGACCGGTAGTTTTCCCGTCGAGGATAAGTTAGGGCGTTCATATCCGATGTCCGGGAACGTGTAGATCATGTCATGGTACAGACGACGTGCTGGAATATGACATGATGGGGAGCGCACGAATAGACTTTGACTAAAAAGTGAATTCATTAGAAGGCGTTGCCAGGAGAAGCAAGGTTCGATGACATGGGGTTAGTCACGGTGTCGAAAGAACGGCTGGGTAGGGGCGCACAAATGCCGCTGGCATCTTTTTTTCTTCTATGAAAGCACGGGAGGAGAGGAGGGATTATATTAGGAATGATCAGATAAGACATGCATGTGCAATGATTCGCCAAGTGGGAGCGTATGTGAGCGTGCATGGTGAGTATCGCGGGAAAGTGCGGAGCGGGGGAAATACGAGTTGGGTAGGGAGGTGTACGACTGGGAAGGGGTGAGGAACGGGCAGAACGGAGGGACCGGCCGCGAGGGTCATGGTCGAGTCATGGTTTTGTTTAAAAGCCGGGAGGCACGACAGCCTTTTGTGCAGGTGGTGGTGAACCGGGTGAGAGCATCTGAGGGAGAAAAGGGCTGAGAAGGCGGTGCATGGGATAGGTGAAAGAAAGGACTACCTGCTGGGCGCCCTGTTGCTGGGCGAGCATCTCCTGCTCTTGTTGTACGATTTTTGCCTCGTCTTCGAGGGAGAGGGCGAGGGGGAGACCGACGAGGAGGGCGGAGGTGGTGACTATCCAGACGACGTTTCCGACGACCCTGCCGGTCTTCTTTATGAAGGCGGTGGTCTTGAGGAGAGACGACGAGATGGACTGCCTGGCGGTGGGGGACACGATGTCGACGAGGGCGGAGAGGCGGTCGTAGATGGACTCGTCTGGGACGGAGACGTCGGAGGCGATGGAGGAGAGGGAGTCGGTCGAGTTAGTACGGGAAGGGGCGGCGGAGGCGTAGGGGGAGTTGTGCTCGTCGACGATCTCGACCTTGACCATGGTAGTTTTTTGGTTGTAAGGTGAGTGGCGGTGCTGTGGCGGCGTCGGTGATGCGAACGGGTGCGGTGCCGAGGGACCGCGCCCGAATCGAAACTCCGATCGGGTGTAAATAGAGGTGTAACTTCCTAAAAAGGTAAATATCAAGATAAGTACTTGGCAAGTGCTCGAGTTGCTCCCCCTGGATTAAGACCGGTTTATTATAAGTACGACCCGCACGACGAGCGATATTTTTTTCCACCTTAATATTTTCTGCCTCTCTCTCCCTTATCATGCAAAACGGCGACCCTCCACACTCCTTCTCCCAGCCAGGTCTGCTTCCCCAGGGACCCGCCCACCCACCACAGCTCACGCATCCCGTAGGTCTCGTCCTCCCCACTCAGCTTGTCCAGAACCAGATCCATGAGCTCGCAAAGACCCTACCCCCGCCCCGAAAGCAGAACACCGCCTGCGATGCTTGCAGGTCCGTTCAACCCAACCCGCACGGCTCATCTCACCCCGCCTCAGATCGCGCAAGGTCAAGTGCAACCGTCTACCCGGCCAGGAAAAGGTGCGTCCTTGGCTTGCCCTTCCGTCCCCCACTCACGCCTATTTCATTTCCAGTGTCAGGTCCGTCCAATCGCCCTCGTCCCCATCGCGCCCTCTCATCTCCCTCTAGCATTGCCAGTCCAAGAACTACCCCTGCACGTTGGTGCCCTTTGCACCCCGCTCTGATTTCCCCCGCTCATTTCTCTTCGCAGCCATTATGTCCAACAGGCAACAAGCGAGAAGAAGCGCAACGCTGCCGTCCGCAGGCCGAGGGGCATCTCCACTAGCTCGAGGTACGTCCTCGCTTCGCTTTCCTCTCCCCGATCCTTGGCTGCGGACGTACTTTTCGTACCCGTGCTGACGCGCGCCCCCGTGCTCAGTAGCTCATCTCCTGTATCTTCTGGGTAGGCTTCTCGATGCGCATCGTCTCGCTCCGTCAAACCTGAACAAGCTCCGCAACAGTCATTCTCCCACAGGCGACAACACCTCTCCTCCATGGCACAAGGCACACGCCGCACCCTGGAACTCTAAATTCGGTGGTTATCCCAGCGTCGCGTTGCACTTCAGCACACCCAATCTGCTCTTCCATTTATTCGCCCCTCCCGAATCTGGACCCAGGTACGATCGATCGCACCATTCAGGGATCTCCATTCATTCCACCCGCAGCGAGTCCATCTTCGCATTCGGTCCATTCAAGTCGCGCACGCCCGCCTATTTCGCCTGGGGCGAGATGGCATCCAAACTCGAAGAAGAAGCCTTCAGAACAGAGTACGTCCCCTCCTCCACATTATTACGTAAATTATCGCGATCGTACGTCATTTAACTCGCTTCCTTTCTCGGCCCTCTGAACGAGACGCTGGAGAGAGGGCGATGAGTCGAGGACTTTTTTCTCACTTATTGTTTCCATTAATCTCATACTTCCCGTTATTGACAATGTGCTCTCGTGCATTTTTTATATGTAGATTTGCTCTGGACCTGGTCGAGGTCTATTTCCAGATCGTCCACACGCGGCTTCCTTTCTTGAATCCCCTCCAGTTCCGTGCCCGTCTCAATCTGCAAGCCACTTGCCAGCGGCCCATCATAGGCGGGAAACAGGAAGAACCCCTCCATCCCGCGCTCATCGCCACGGTCATCGCATGGGGCGCAAAGTTCTCGGAACATCCACTTCTCCTTGCCGACCGCCAAAGAAATGGCGGACAGAGCCTTCTTGCGAGAACGCTTGTTGATCGATGTCGTGAACTTGCCGAGACAACCAAGGTTCACCGTGTCCCACACAAGGATCACGTCGTGATCGCGCTATTGATCGAACCAATGCAATGTCGTGAGCGCCGCACTCACCGTTCCTTGCTTATCGCATCTCATGACCGTTCCTTCTCCCGTCAGAAAATCCGAATACAGAAAATGGTTACTAGTCCCTTGTGCTTTTTATGTCATTCCTCGACTGACTTTGAATGTCCTAGGTTTCCATGGATTCTGGCTCAACTCTGGCATACGCAATCTTTTGGGTCTCCAGGTCGGTTTTCATGTACCACAGGCACTCGTCTTAGCGAATCCAATCAACCTCTTTGCAGATCAACCATAAATCAGTTATGGCTGACATCAAAGACCCCGAGACCCGTGGCACCATGATCTTTGCCTGGTGGATGGCTTGTCTAGCCGACGCATTTTCCGCGTTTTATTACCGCCGCAAACCAATGCTGTGAGCGATCACGAATTCTCCTTTTGTTGGTCATCGCCAACTGACGCGCCTGCGGAAATGTTAATTACCGCTGAACTGCGATACGCAGCGATGATGATGACTATGATATTGATTTCTACACTGCGGAGCCGGGCCTTCAGGAAAACATGGACCCTGGGAAACCCTCGCCTCGTGAACAACTCGAAGTGAGTCAGTCATGTTCACTTTGGGGTAGTTTTACTCAGCTCATTTTAGTTTTTGGTTGGTCATCCACTTTTTGATGGCGTTTTATTCCTGAAATTTCATCAGGGATATTATAGCGCCGCACACGCCCTGGCCCGAATATCACGTCAAATAGCACGTCTCCTCTGGCGGCCGACGACAGACTCTGAGGGAATACCCGTCGATGCTGCGCTTCTTTACTCATCTGAGCTCAGCAAATGGAGAGATGCCCATTTGTCCAAAGTCGGAGTTCCACCTAACCTCGCCGCTAATTGGGATTTCGTTTCTGCGGTGTCTGCATGTACGCGGGTTGCTTGAGATCTTCCCTTGCATTCACTGACAAGGTTTCATAGGTGCAAGCGATGCACAATATCATGTGATGTGGATCGCCTTGTTCAGCGCCATGGACGAATATGGCGTCCGTGACGATTCCCTTTCGCCAAGTGGCATGAATCAGGTGGAGACCGTCAAGCGCAAGGTCTTTGAAGAAGCCTTGAACGCCTCTTTGCGAATTTCCGCACTGGCAGGGGTGCTGACTTCGAACGGATACCTGGTACGAACTTGGCATTTTCGTTCTTTTTGCCTTGTTGACCTGTCCGCTAGAAACTGGACCCCGCTGTTATGCATGTCAGTATCATCCAAGCCGGCTTCTTTTTGGCTCGTGTCGGTCGTCCTGAAGTGCAGAATTGCGTCGAAGGTCTGGAGCAATACAGCTACGCGTACGAAGAGACCAAGGAGCTTTCGTTGATGATCCGACGCGAATACGAACAAACGTTGACCAAGGGCCCTTCGTTCCATGAAATGAGCAACACGATTCCTCGCCGCACGCCTCCTGTGGATACCACGGGTGCCACATCGCCAGCCAATGGCAAAGGTAATGGCATCCACCCTGCACACCGCGATTCTATGGTCAGTCCGATTCCTTGTCTTCTCGGGTCCTCCGATCTGACCGGGCACCCCTAGTATTTGTCCACGTAACAAATCGCTCTATGTTATCAATACCATATTCCCGATCCCCGAGGGCTCATCGGAGCCTGTGTAAAACGTATGATATTATTATCCGGGTGTTACCTTTCTCGCTGGATATTCTTGACCACTCATATTGTTCCCATTCGTCGTGATTCGTTGTTTGCTTTCCCTCCTTCGAGGTTAACACATTGCTATTTTCTCGAGTCGCCGTTGTTCCCGGTTGTCTCCACTTTCCTGTCAGGTGGTAGATTCACACTGTTATCAGGATCATCGATCTTCTCTCATTCCATTCAAACCAGATGTCAATAGCATTCTGGACGTTGTACGCTACCATCCGTTACCGCGCTGCTCCATGTTCACAACCGGACACTCTTAACCACTTTGGATATACCCGATTGTTCACCGCTATATCTCGAAACATCCCCGATACCGCCCTTGTAAACTGCTTTCTGCGAAGCTATCTTCTTCTTTGCTTGTTCGTACTTTTGACGCTTTTTCACGCGAGGATTGCGGACCGCCTTGGAACGATGGGGTGTGAGACCCTTGTTTTTGAGGATCGCACGTGTGACAGAGCGTGGGCCCGTGGCATTCTCCGGCTCAAGCTCCGGCCTGGAAGCATTTAATGAATATCTAACCACGCTGGTGGGTGTGTCCGCGAGAACGTACCGTGCTGTTGCAGCCTCATACGCTGCCTTTTTTCGTGCTTTTTCGGCCGCGGTAGCCCGTTTCACGAGGTCGTAATATCCATTCGCGTCACCCGCATCATCTTCCGCATCCTCGTCGTCCGACTCCCGTTTTCGCTTGCGCTTCTTTTCTTCCGCGCCGGGTTCCGGATCGACGTCGTCGAGACCGTCTCCTCCCGCATCCAAATGACCCTTTTCTTGCTTTCTTTCCCTTTCCTTGTCCAGCCTAGCTTCCCGTTCCTTTCTTCTCTCCTTGTACGGAATGTCATCGTCCCCGCCAATAGCACTCGCACGTGCGTTTGCCCGGCGAGATGAGGACGACTCGATACGTGACACGTAAAACCGAAGCGACTTCTTCCGCGCCCGCTTGTCAGCCAGATCATGATGCTCAAGTGCGGTCACTTCGCCATACGGATCCGCGGACGCCAGCGTGTCAGCGGCAGGGACCACCACCTTGTCTTTCCGCGCCGAGCGGGCAAACTCGGGCTCGATGAGGTCGAACACGGGTCCCTGTGCGCCTTGATCGGAGGTGCGGTCCGCGGGCGTCTTGCGTTTCTTGTTCTTTGGACGTTTCTCGCGTTCTTTTTTCTTGGCGTAGTCGGATTTTTTGGAGGATGACGATTTGGGGGCGGGCGGCGGACTCGGGGATGGACTGGGGATCGAGAGGCCCGCGTCTTCGAGGAGGTCGAAGAGTTCGCCTGCTTCGAGGCCTTTTCTCTTGATGAGGGACCAGAGGTCGCCGCCTTCCTCGTCTTCGTCCGCCAAGTCGTCGTCTTCTTCGTCTTCTCCATCATCGTCATCATCTGAGACGTCTTTCCCGACCCCAATGCTCTCGAGCGTATTGATACCTTCTTTGAGTGCGAGAAGACGCTTCAAGATGGGATGCCGACGGAGAAGCTCAGGACGGGCCGCATATTTCTCCGTAGCACGTAGGTAGAGGTAAAAGGCAAGCGTCGTGGCATACGTGAGCAGCGCTTCTACTCGGACGAAGTGGTGAACATGCCAAAAGTCGGCATCGACGGGATGTGAGGACACGCACGGTAATACATGTGCTGCAGACCGTGTTCGAGAACATCGGAATCGGCGTTTTCGAGGCTGGAGAATGGTGAGTGAGGTGGCACGGGAGGAAAGGGAGGGCGTACGCCTTGACGCGGGCTTTTGCCTCTACGAGGTTGTAGGTCGTGTCTTCCCAGTCTCTCGCAAGTGCGAGCGTTTCCGGGTGTTCCTTTTCGAGCATGCGTAGGATGGATTGCTTGTCCTGCGGGGCCTTTGTTACAGGTGGTTTTGGCAGTTCTTCCTGTTCCCTAGATAGTTATGCTTAGCGGCCGCACGTAGGACGAGGCGATGGGCATACGTTGCCTCGGGGGGCTCGATGTCGCCCTCTACGACATCTCCGAGACCGAAATCTTCGTCACACATGCCCTCACGTGCCTTGGCCTGCAACCTGAGCGCCTCCTGCTCCTCGAGCTCGTTGGCTTCTTCGTCCTCCGAGTCTATTTGCGCAGCATTAGAAGAATAGTATGCGCCTTTGCTACGTCCCCATGTCTCTTCCTCTTCAGAATCGGAGGCGCTCTGTGAAGATGGCTTTTTGGTGTCGCGTGCCGTTTTGAAGGACTTGGATTTGGACGAGGCGGGTTCGGCGTCGGTGCCAGAGTCGACTTGCATGCCATCGCTCTCTTCCGAGTCGTCTGCCGCTTCGTGTGGGTATTCGGCTTTGTTGTCGTCCGACTCAGAGGAAACACCCTGTAATGCAAACACCTCGTCCTCGTTTCCGTCGTCTCCTGCGTCGTCCGCGTCATCAAGTAAAATCTTGTCCCTCGATGCATGAACTATGCGTCCAAGACAATGCCAGCAAACATGACGGTGTCCACCATATGTGTCCCAATGTCAGCAAGAGATAAAACAAAGGCTAGTCCAAACCACGCACACTGGTCCTCCTCGTCGAGTTCAACGTCGGAAAGCTTGTCCCATCGCTTGAGTCGGCTGTCTTTTCTGTCGACCGGACGTGGCTTGGAATGAGACTTTGCCTTTTGCGAGGGGCGTCGGCGAGGCATGAGTCGGAGAGCGTCGCGCAAAAAGAGAAAGCGTCGATTACGTAATCATTAATCAAAAGCATCATCTGTCCAAAGTTTGAACTCTACTACCGGTGAGACATGTCGGACAATCTCTATGAGTCAGGTTAGTACATTTTTGCAGCAGCTTTCGCCATTCCAGTATACCACACAGATAGCCTTATCACTGAAGAAGACCAATCCAGCGAGCAACTATACCGCCTCCGCCTCTGTCATCAACAATCAGTATGCGAGACTGTCGTTGTGGCAGCCTCCGCTGTTGCAGAGGTTGTTACCCTAGCCGCAAGCCGGGGGGAAATGGAAAGGAGAGATCCCACATGTACTCTGACCAACATGTCGACCGACGTCAAGGGAAAACCGAAGGTGGTAGAGACCGACGACGACGATGACGCGCGTTCGTCAATCTCGTCGTCTGGATCTCTATCAGACTCTGCCAACTCAAATTCGGACGAGGATCCGTCGGCCTCGACGGGCGGCACGTCTGATTCGGATACGGACGATGAAGTCACGCCGGGATACCTTCAATCATTGCTCGACAAGGCGAGACGGAATGTACGCGAGGAAGCTCGGAGGATGAAAATGCTGCAAGAAGAGAAAGAGGTGGATGGGTTTGGAGAGCAAGAAATCATCAAGATCGGTGATGGGGAGAAGGAGGAAAAGTATGTCTGAAGGGGTCATCACTGGCGTTGCGTCTGACTTGCGATGGGTTCAACCTATAGACCACTGCCCCCTCTCAATCCTGGCGTGCTCCCTCCGCCGTACTTTGAGTTTGGCAAGGCCCGCCATCAAGCGCCAACCTCCGTGCGAGATCCAGACATTGCGCACGCAGAGGCTGCGTCCTCTTCAGCCTCTGTACCAACACCACCCGAGGACCCAAACGCAGATTGGAAACAACTAACGAAGAAGCAAAGAAAGGCGGTATGATGTTTGCTATCTAACCAAACTTACTCTCAACCTTGGATGTAGCTGAGGAACAAAACGACGGGACCTGGCTGGTTCGACCTCCCTGCACCGGCGGAGGCAGACTTGCCCCGGTTGCATCGTGAAGTCGAAGCACTCCGTCTACGGAATCAGCTAGACCCCAAACGGTTCTACCGGAAAGACGAGGGCGAAGGGAAGGGCATCAGAGGCCTTCCAAAACACTTTGCGGTACGTATTCGAATCCCTTGCCCGTTTTTCGCGCTCACTCGCCCGTTCAACCAACCTCCTTCCCTGCCAGATTGGGACGATCCTCCCGACGGCCACGCCATTCGGTACCGCAAGCACCGACAATCTTTCACGTGGACATCGGAAACGGACCTTGGTGGACGAGCTTGTCGACGATGCGGAAGCGCGGAGATATGCGAAAAAGAAGTTCAATGAGTTGCAAAGTATCAGAGGGGCGAAGGGGAAGAAGACACTTCATAAGAAGAATGACCTTCGCAAGCCAAAGTGGTAGTACGATGCACCCGATTCTGCTGATCAATCTACACCACCTATCTCTGGGAGAGTGTGCTGAAGGTCTTCGTGGTGCCCTACCGTCGTAGCAACCTACCTGTAACGGCAGAGTTTTCGCCCTTCATCCGGATGTCTTGAAAGCAGGATGCAAGAGTTTCAGAGTCACCCCGGGCCAGCGTGCTTACCGGATGGTTCTTTGAGGTAATACTGGATCAGTGTATTCCGGTGTGTAGTCCGCAAGTTCTGCTCTTCGCCACTTCTCCGATCATGCTCACTGGAAGACGCCGTCCTGTGCGATCGACCTTAAATTTGTATACCGGAACACGCGAGTGTGGGCTGCATGTGGAACACCCGCGGTTCACCGCGAGTATGATCCCTTCAGCACATGCTCGCCCATCATGCCATGATGGCTTTGGCGACCTGTCAATTGTTGTCCTTGGCTGATTCCCTTGGAATTTTCTACCGCTACGTTGGATGTCCTTGGCATACCTCTAGGACAAATTTGGCTTTATGCATCCAAGAGTAGGTCCCTCTAGGATGGAGGCAGGAAAACCCCCTTAAAGACGCGAACATGGCCGTTAATGATGTCGCGGGTAATGCGGAACAATCAAAACCGCCTGGCATCTCAAATGATGTGTCAAACAATTCGGTTCGGGATGTCGCCAATAACGCTTATGCGTAATGAACTCGGCCGCATCGAGGCACTGGTACGTCTCCCTGTCCCTTGGCCCCTGGGATCTTGGGACATGAGATATGCGACCGGAAAACAGGGCGATTGCGCCACTGACGCAGGGGTGCGGTTGCGTGGTCATGGTGAGCCGTATGTATGGATGCCTCCAGCGGAACTGACATTGACATCATCGGCGGATTTTGTGTGACTTGCCCCTTATTCGCGTTATGTATTTGGTTCAACAGAGACACGGTCATGGTCGAGCATCTGACCACGATGCGGCGAAAAAGTAAAAGCCCCGTGGAACGCCTCTTTCGGACTCGCACTTTGGCCTGACGGTAAGAACGACCAGAGGCGGGGTCTTGTGCGGTGTGCAGGACGTGGTGGGGCGATTGTAACGATGTATCACTTGGTTACAGTCTGACAGCGTGCAGATACCCAGGATGTCTGCCACGTAGGCTGGACCCCAGATCGACAGTAGTCCCGGTGATGTCATGTCAACCCATTCACAACTTGACAATGTGGAGACACCCCAACCCATCTTGGCGACCAGAGCCCAAGACGTGGGACGGGTTCACCAGGTACGGCAGCGTACGATCGTCATTAAATGTCGCGCCAGCTCATTTGTTGTTTGACAGTGCAAATCACCTGGACGCAGGGGATGTCTGCCACATACGCTGGGAGGCACATCAGCTGATATGGCAATGACACCTGTTTCCTCGTACTGGTAAGTCCATATATGTCTTTCTCAAATTCACTGGTATCTGTTTTCGTCTCTGGTATCCGGGACCGCCCTCGCTGGCGGTCCACCCTCTCGTATCGTCATACACGTGCGTATCCTCTCTTCCACTTTTTTATCCTCGATATCCTCGGGAGCTGTTCACGCACCCCGCATCCCTTTCAAACGCAAGATAAGTCAGCGGCCCATTTTCCGTCGCCAATGCTTTCGAGAACACCGACGCTCACCGCGTATACCAACCCCATCGTCACAGATCCAACAACGATCTCAGAACGTTACAATAATAACACCATCTCGCTTCAGCGAGCCTAACGGAGCCGTAGCAAAACGAAGCGCATCACATATCCAGAGGTTAACGTTTTAATGTTTGATATCCCGATTTGCAGATTTTTGATTGGTTGAGTTCTATGTGATGCGATCATGTGATTCAGTGCAAGAAGTCGTCGACGTCTCGCGGTCCCGTCGCTGGGTCGCTGTCGGTTGTGTCCTTGGATGTGCGGTGGGTCTATGTTCGTGGGACTATTTAAGTCTGGTGAGTCCATTGGCGGCCTGACGCATGTATCAGTGCGCGAGTGCTATGGATGAAGCTCTGATCCGGACTTGAAAACTGGTACAACGCTCCAAGTCGATTCAGTCTAAGCGTGGCAGGGCCGAAGCGCTGAGTCCATCAAGCTTCAACGGTGTGCTTCTATTACATTCACGTAAAAACAAAGTGTATCTGTGTAATCGTAACGATGCCATCGTGTGATATCCACGATGGACGAATCGCTCACATTTTTGCTCGAAACGTATGGAGTAAAACTGGGCATCGTCATCGCCTTCATCACCAGTCCCCGACGGAATTCCGTCTCTGCTAGAGCCCAAATAAAGGACCGTTGATGATGGATGTGGTGTCTCGATCCAACGCCCCCAGGATCACGCCATCCTTTTTGAAATCCTCCACGGTGATATCCGAGTAGACACCTTTGATCTCGAGAACCAGCTGGGACTTTACATCTCGCGGGGCACCATCCATCACGCTCGAGAGAGCAGAGAGAGCAGCCCTGCAGAAAAGCCGCGCGAAGGTCTCTCGGAGATCATCTAGAGCGTCGAGGCGAAGGCAGAAGGAGTATAGTTCTTTGAGACCCCGGTGGTGTGTCTGACTGATGGAATGCACCATGTAGGCTTCTATCAGCGGGATATGCGCGACGACAAAGATGTCCTTGAGGATAGCCTGAAGCTTGGCGTAACTCTCCTGCGCGGGCAGCACATTTGCGAATCGCTCCTCGGCATCAAGCCACCTCCCTACCACCGGTACGTAACCCTGCACACCTCCAGTGGTGAGACCTGCTTCCTTCCGATAACGCTCGGAGGACTCGTGTAAAAAGGCGTCCTCAAAAATGGCCTGGTATACATCTAGGGTGATCGTTTCCCCATGCTCACCTGAGCGTGCGAGTGTGACCAGAGAAGCGAGGATAGACTTTAGAAGATCCAGATTGACAGTCTTTCCGGCACGATAAGCCGAGACAAGATTCAGGAGTGCTTTCGACAGCTTTTGGTCAGGGTTCTCAAGGCCATCCACCAAAATGACATTCCAGTGTACGGCGGTGAGCTGTGCGTGTGTTCCATAAGGGAAAGCAGACGATAGAAGGGGCCACGTACGGCTTCTATGGTGTAGATGTCGTGACGCTTTGCCACGAAACCCTTGACCCAGAGTCGTGTAAGGTATGCACAGTCATGATCAAGTATCCGCGCCATCACGGAGTAATTTCTCCATTGAGCCGCATAATACTCCAACAGGGGATCTCCGTAGAGTTCGGACGCAGCCTTGACGACAGGTCAGGGTTCGACCGCAATCAAAATATGACTCGGGACTTGCATTCAAAATGTTCTCGAGGTGAGATCTGAGCTTGACAGAGATGGTGCAGTATACACGACCGGCCGGGACACACTGGTTCACTGCGTGCAAGTCGGAAGAAGTAACGAGCAAGGGTTGAAACGCCACGTACGGGCAAGCCGCAGTTCAACCAGCCCTGGGACACTGGTATCGTCTTCGCTCTCCAGGGGTGACCTTGCGGCGGTCATGTAGTTGAACACGGCTGTGTAAAGCGTGGCATGGAAAGTGCTCGGTAGTAGCTTAGGGTCCGTGTGCGCAATGAGACCGTCGAGACCACGTTCTAAGGTGGGCCAAGTGTCTGGTGAGAGCCTCATCGTTGGCATTGCGGAGTGAGCATCATTGACGCCCACTGCAACGCTGATAGGATGAATAATAATAAAACGAGCAAGAAGCACATCATACTTGGTTGGTATCACGTGAACACTTCTCGAGGTTGGTATCGACCATCATCATGCTCGGCCGAGGCTCTCACTGTGCGAAACGAGCCACGGTTCTCGTCCGGAAAAACCATGGACAGGCATCCGGTAGGACGACTTCTTTCGGCTTCAGGACGGTCCCAGAAGAGTCCAAAGAGTCCCTCGTGAAAGGCGTGTTCGACAGCGTGGCATCCAAGTATGACCTCATGAACGACGCATCGTCTCTGGGCGTACACAGGCTGTGGAAAGACACGTTCGTCTCGAGCTTGAGACCTGGTCGCAAAGAGCCCATTCGGTGCATCGACGTCGCCGGGGGAACGGGGGACATTGCGCTTCGTATCCTCGATCACGCGCGGGAGGAGTATGCAGACAGGGAGACGACCGTCGACATCGTCGACATCAACGCGCAAATGCTCGGCGAAGGCTACAGGCGATTCAAAAAGACGATGTACCACAACAGTGAGTGCCCGTCGTGCGTCCTGGAGACCCTACTGAGGGGTCCAAAGCACCGCAGGTGTCATTCCACGAGGCCAATGCACAGGAGCTTCCTCCATCACAGTTTAGAGACAACGCGTACGATCTGTACACGATCGCGTTTGGTATCCGCAACTGCACATCCATTCCCGCTGTCCTCAAGGAAGCGCACAGAGTGCTCAAGCCAGGAGGCACGTTTGCCTGCCTCGAGTTTAGCAAAGTGAACAACCCCCTTTTGAGCGCGTGAGTGTCTTGCCGTCTTGCCCCGACGGCTCTCACGACGCGCAGACTCTACGATCAATATTCGTTTTCCGTGATACCCCTGATAGGCACCATCTTGGCTGGCGACAGAGACTCGTACCAGTACTTGGTCGAGTCGATACGAAAGTTCCCCCCTCAGCCCGAGTTTGCGGGGATGATTCGGGACGCTGGCTTTGCGACGGGACCAGACCACGACGGCGGGGCATGGACGGACCTGTTTGGGGGCATTGCTTGTATACACGCTGGAGTCAAGGTTTAGTAGTAGGATGTACTAAAATACATGGCTTGAGGGTGCGAGTTCAGCGCCACAACACCTTGGACCGATCCGGCTCTGGCCTCTACACACGACCACCATCATGGCCACACCGTCCTCGTCCACAGTGAGCAATGCTCCCCATCCAATGCCCCCAGCGTCAGCAGACCTCGCAACCACCTGGGCCTTTCTCGAGGAGGGTGTGGACCACATCATGACCAAGCTCCAGACCGGCGTCTCGTACTCCAAGTACATGAGCCTCTACACCGTCGCCTACAACTATTGCACGTCCTCGCGTATGCATGGCGGACCCGATAATGCCGTGGGTGCTGGTAACCGCAGTGAGTAGCCTTTCAGGTCCCCAGCAGTGGGAAGATGCCCTTTCCGATAACGATGATGGAGATGCTGACCACACCAACGTAGCTGGGGCTAATTTGATGGGTTCTGATTTATATAACAACCTCATTCGATACTTTGTTACACATCTAAAGGGTCTGAAGGAGGTAAGGATCACGCCTCGTGCAGTTGCCCTAACCTCATGGGAAACTACAGCAGTCGGACGCTCTCCAAGACGAGGCCCTCCTACGATATTATGCTGGCGAGTGGGATAGGTACACGACGGGAGCGAATTATATCAACCGATTGTTCACCTATCTCAATCGTCATTGGGTAAAACGTGAGCGGGACGAGGGTCGAAAAGGAGTCTATCCCGTCTACACAGTGCGTCGTTCGCTTGTTTGTTTTTCAGCATCTTCATTGTACCCGATGAACATCGTTAGCTCGCGCTCGTCCAATGGAAATCCAACTTCTTCCTCCATGTGCAGAGCAGGCACGGGAAACTGGCAGGCGCCATCCTCAGACTGATCGAGCGCCAACGGAATGGCGAGTCCATCGATCAAGGTCTCGTCAAGAAGGTCGTCGATTCCTTCGTGTCGCTTGGCCTAGATGAAACCGATATCAACAAAGCCTCCCTTGATGTGTACAAGGAGCACCTGGAGACACCGTTCCTCGAGGCGACCGAAAAATACTATCAGCAGGAATCTGAGGCGTTCCTCGCGGAGAGCAGTGTCTCCGACTACCTGAAGAAAGCCGAGGAACGTCTCAGGGAGGAGGAGGACCGTGTGGATCGCTATCTCAACACGGAAACCCGGAAACAGCTCGTCAGCAAATGCGAGCATGTGCTTATTCGACAACACTCGGAGCTTATGTGGGAAAGCTTCCAGAACCTGCTTGATTTCGATAAAGATGAGGATCTGCAACGAATGTATGCGTTACTGTCGCGGATACCAGAGGGGTTGGAGCCACTGAGGAAGAAGTTTGAGGAACACGTCAAGAAGGCCGGTCTGACGGCGGTTTCAAAGTTGGTTGGAGAGGGCTCGGACGGTGTTGACGGACTGGATCCTAAAGCATACGTCGATGCGTTGCTGGAGGTGCATCGCAAGAACTCGGAGACGGTGACACGCAGCTTCAGAGGGGAAGCAGGATTCGTTGCCAGTCTCGACAAGGCATGCAGAGAGTTTGTCAATCGCAACGCGGCGACGGGAACGTCGACAACAAAATCGCCAGAGTTGCTGGCCAAGCACGCTGACATGTTGCTGAGGAAGAACAACAAGATGGCGGAGGAGGAAGATCTCGAGGGTGCCCTCAACCGCGTCGTATGTGCTTGGCGAGTCTTGTATCTGTCTTCCTATTGACGATACGCCGTAGATGATTCTTTTCAAGTATATCGAAGACAAGGATGTCTTCCAGACGTTCTACACCACCAAGCTGTCGAAGCGACTGATCCATGGTGTGTCTGCATCGGACGAGAGCGAAGCCAGCATGATATCCAAGCTCAAGGAGGCTTGCGGTTTCGAGTACACCAACAAGCTGCAACGCATGTTCACTGGTGTGTTTTACACGTCATCTCCTATCGGTCCGGTGGTGACGTGAAGTGGACAGACATGAGCCTGAGCAAAGACTTGACCGATCAGTTCAAGGAGCGGATGCAGCAGAACCACGACGACATGGACATCAACTTTAGCATCATGGTGCTCGGGACCAACTTTTGGCCTCTCAACGCACCCAACAACGACTTTATCGTTCCGCCCGAGATCCTGCCAACGTACGACCGGTTTTCCAAGTACTACCAGACGAAGCACTCGGGCAGAAAGCTAACGTGGCTGTGGAACTACTCCAAGAACGAGCTCCGGACAAACTATCTGAATCAAAAGTATATCCTCATGACGAGCTCGTACCAGATGGCGGTGTTGCTGCAGTACAACAACCACGACACGCTCTCGTTGGACGAGCTTATCACGGCCACCGCGATCAGCAAGGACATCTTGGTGCAGGTGTTGTCGCTGCTCGTCAAGGCCAAGATTCTCGTCAACGAGGAGACTGATCAGTACGATTTGAACCCTAGTGTGTTTTATCTGATCCCCTCCTCGTGCTCGTGTTCACCGTGTTGCAGACTTCAAGTCGAAGAAGATTCGTGTCAACCTGAACCAACCGATCAAGGCGGAAGTCAAGGCAGAGTCGTCTGAGGTCCTCAAGACCGTCGATGAGGATCGCAAGTACGTGATCCAAGCGACCATCGTCCGGTAAGCCCGTGTCGTCTTGCCGAGGTTATACGTTATTTAGTCGCCGTTTAGCATCATGAAGGCGCGCAAGACGATGAAGAACCAGCCCCTCATACAGGAGGTGATCTCGCAGATCTCGCAAAGGTTTGCTCCCAAGATTCCCGACATCAAAAAGGTGCGTGTGTCGGTGTTGATGCTGCGCGTCGGCTCACCGAGTACAAGGCGATCGACACGTTGCTCGAAAAGGAGTACATTGAGCGGGTGGACGGTACAAGGGACACGTTTGCATACGTTGCATAGATGATGTGCGAGATCGGACGACATGAATGATGGATACGTTTTCTTTTCCCTTCTTGTAGTGTACCATGCGGATGTAGTCGTAATATACCATACACCGTCTCCCACGCATCCAGAGCATGAACCTACGCGATACCCTCTTGCACGGGCTCGCCCATCTCCCTGGCACTCGCCAATTCCACATCCACGTCCTCGTATCCCCACCCAAAAAACACGCCAACCTCTACCTCTTTGCGACGCCGAGACCTAAAACGTATCTCCAGCACATCCTCGTTCTCCTCTCAGAGGAACCCCCAGACTCGCCCCGCGTGTTCGTCTCCGCCATCGAAGCGTTTCTGTACCATGTCCCCTCCACGTCCAGCGCCGTGCTCTACATATCCAAGGTCGACTCGACCGGCCAGGCAAAAGCACCCTCGCCCACCCCAGCGCTCGTACGCGCCCTGCTAACCTACTACGTCGACCCCACCACCCGACCTCTCCCCGTCGCACACCTCTGGGTCCACCTCTTCGCACGCGCACAAAACCAATACCTCTTCCCCAACTCGGCCGACTTTCCGGGGAAACGTCCCCTGTCCGACGTCAAACTGTGCGCGTGGTGGAAGCGCCAGCTAGGGATCGTCGCACACGACGTGGACACACGTGTCGGCCAAGCGGGCACGCGCGTCCGATTGTTTTATCTTCTTCCGGGTCTTGGAGAGTTCGAGGCGTCGCATGCACTAGAGCGCGTGTATGCGTCTGCGCCCATGTCCACGCCGGTGCCGTGGGTGTATGGTCATCCGTATGGCCAGACGGACGTGCCGTTGCCGTGTTGCCCGATCGGCAGCGGCGACAAGCGGTTTCACATCGGACATGTCATTCCGTGGTTCGACGATGACCCCAAAGCGCGCTTCCTAGACGAGATCGCGTACACTACTGACGCGGAGGGTGTCAAGTCCCCGGAGCGGAAACGTCCACGCTCCAATCGTGTCACACAGCGACCCGAAGAGGACGCCGAGAGCGGTTCGGATAAAAAGGAGGTGTCGTTGACTACCAAGACGGAGCAGACGACGCGGGCACTCAAAAAGGTGTTGGTCGAGGAATTCTGGGAGCGCATGTCATTTCGTCAGGAATGCATCGCGGGAGCCGTAACTGGCTTCTTCGTCATGGCCACGTCATCCCCCATACCGACGCCACGCAACGAACCGACACCGCTCGCACCACAGCCGGGTCAGGTCTCTTCACAGATGATGAAACGTGTCCTGACTTCGTTGATGACCGGACACGAATTTCCATCCGTAGATCGGGCAGTGTGGTCTACACGGGTATTGGAAGAAGCCATAAAAGGCTTGTGTGACGGACTCAAGACGGTACCATCTGGGGAGGTTGCCCAGAGCCCAGGCGATGAGCAGCGGCGCACGCCAGAGCCAGATCGAGCTGGCAGCACGTTGGCGCCCCCTGAAACGCTTCCGCCGCGACGGACGAATAATAGACGGGCTCTGGACGAGATATCACCCAACCCCTTCGCGGAACCCATGGCTTCCCTGGAGATGTACGATTCGTACATTTACGGGTCGGTTGCGGTGAGCAATCCAGATGAGCCACGTAAAGAGTCTGTCGAGGCGGCCGAAGGTGACGGCAAGGGCAAGATCACGATGCTAACCGCGCGTCGGAAAAAGAGAGGAAAAGCCTGATTGGGTGAGAGATGGTATTGATGGGTGTTGCGCCGATGGCGAGTGTGTGAATGGACGATAGGAATAGATTGCTGCAAGAGATCATGTCCGTTGTTACGTTGGGAGCGTTTTGCCAAGCTAAGCGAGCATGCTGGCAAGGAGGACGAGTATGAGGTCATGCGATAAGTGAGACGCGCGCCATGTCAAAAGGATAGATGTCCAGGCCGATCGATTTGGGTTGACTTAGGCTGCGTATGCTAGGAGCGCAGTATCAGGTGCTCCATGGCAAGTCCGAAATGAAAAGAACGCACATTCCATTTTCTCGAAGACGGCGGTTATTTGCTGACAGGATTGAAAAAGGGATGAATGAGTTGTGAGAGAAGGCGAAGCTTACGTCCAATGGTTCATCGATAAGGCCGAAGAAGGGTGTGGACAGCATTTATGGGGAAGATGGATGGACGACACTGCTACTGACGTCGGTGCGATGCAACATCAGATACGGGGTGGTTATCTGCATCTGATGTGATATTTGGAGCTGGGCAAAGTTTGCTGGCCAAGCCTCGAGGAGTGTGGCCGTGTCGCGTTTCGATGTTGGACAGGGTAATGTTGGACCGAGATAGCGGAAGCGTCAAATTGGATGGGCTCTGCTCATTGGCGTTGCCTCCGAATTAACTCCTGGTCGCGAGGCGGAGTGGGAGATAGAGAAACGTTTCACCGTGGCGATTGGCTGTGAAGAAGAGGATGAAACGCGCACGTTGTGAGGGCGGATAAAGTACCCTGTAGTAGGGACCTCCATTTCGAACGCGAGGAGAAGAGAAGGGAATCCGGTTAGATTCGATAACTTGATCAGTGAGGCTGGACGACGTCGAGCAGTGCCCGCCTGCGTTGCTGATTGTCCGGATCAGCGCACCGCGATATTACTTACGAGACCTTTTTTTTTTCTTTTTCTTTTTCCTCTTTTCTCGTCCTCGACGTTCGGTTCCGTCGTGTTTGTTTTTTTGGCCTTTTTTGTGTTGTTTTTTTTTTGTCAACACAAATCGGGCGAGGTTGACTCTGTTCGCCATGTCGATTCCCCAGTCGCTCCCCTCGTTTGCACAGGCGTTCAGTAGCTCGTCCCTCAACGAGATTGGGATCAGCAACGCACTCCCACCGATACAATCTCGTACCCAACGCTCACCCTCATCCACAAAGAAACGCTCCCGCGAAGACCAACGTACCGACCGTGCACACCCCGAGCCGTAAGTACACCCCGCACTGTCCGCGCCCGCGCTCGTCCAAACGCGCTCTCCTAGCCACACCACCGATGGTACCCGTCAATCGCCCTTGACCGTCCGCATCAAGGAGGAAGACAGAGACGACGCACAGCGACCCCCCCAGTCCCCGTCCAACAACGATCCGTCTCGCGATTCGTCCGCCACACCTGGCGTGCAGCCCTTGTCTAAAAAGCGCCGCGTGACCCTCAGTGGTCCCCCCCACGGCCCGACCACCTCTACTGACCGGGGCACGCCCATCCCCGTCTCGCCCGTCGTCGCCACGCTTCCTGTTTCTGACGACACCGCCCGCGATCAGTCTCGTCCTATGCACTCCAAACAGCCGCAAAAGACCCTCGTCGACCAGCGCCGAGGAAGCATATCCGCCGTCATCTCATCTACGCCCATGGTCTCTGGGAGTCTTCTCACTCGGTCCCCACCTGGTGATCAGCTGCCCACCTCCAAGCTCTCCCGAATTGGTCGTATTAGTCCAAGCACCTCC
>JBBPLN010000268.1:0-28022 GCA_038089815.1 Sutorius eximius | reverse complement strand
ATATACCCAAGGCCCCACCTGGAGATGGCTTCGGCTGTATGTTCCGGTTCGTGGGGGTCTAGCGGAGGAGGTGTTCGGGAAGTCTTCACGGAACAAAACCGACAGCCACGGGTACACGTGTCACCCATTAGCTGCGATCCGTGTCAGTGAGCAAGTGCACAGGAGCTACATGAATGTTTACCATGATCGTTGCGGTGGCAGCCCGTCGGCCTTCCTCCTCCGACACACCTTCTTTGCCTCCCCAACAATCTCCGATGTTTGGACAGCGAGCTTCCTCGCATACGGTGTGAAGATTAAGGCCCCTCAAATCCTTTTTGATTTTGTGGAAAGATTGCCCGGATGGTATCTTGGTCTTGAGAAAGTCTGGAAGACGAGGGCTAGGAGAATATGAGGCTACAGAGCGTCAACATGATTCACGAGATGCTTGCCCCTTGGTGTTTCCCAGTACGACTCTTTGTGCTGGCTCGCCGGCTATGAAGTCGTCGAGAGAAGGACCATCGTCCAGTAGTTTACCAAAACTGGGTTTTGGTTTGGGAGGGGTAACGGAAGGCGTCGCCAAGCACCGAACTTGGGTCCAAGAGGCAGTCGAGCGGCGAACCAAGGGTTTGAGCGTTTGGACAGCCATTCGGTACGGATGGAAGAGGGGGGGGGAATCTTAGTCATCCTCGACCAAGTTTCCCTTGCACCGCATGAATGCCCTTTCTCGACGGGAGGAGGAGACCCTCCTAAAGACCACGAAAGCGCGCGCCTTGAAAGAGTGCGATCCGGTGGTCAAAGGTACTTTTCCACCGAGTCAGACTTTTATTTCTTTGTTGACACCCTCCAGAATTTGCAGAGTGCGCTCAAGGGCGGACGCTCTCGGTCGCTTGGGCTTGCAGAGCCAAGTACAAGTCGTTGCAAGAGTGCATGCTTCAATAGTGCGGTTTCATAGCGTTGCATTATTTGACAGGAAAAATGAACGTTCGATTTGCAGCACCGGCCCAGATGCTATGGAAGTAGTACGCAAGGAGTACCTCCGCCTACGAGACCAAAATGTGGCACCGCCATAAGGCCAGCCTTTGTGCTCAAGGGCCCGGAACGAATATATTACATCGCGTACACGGAACAGAAATCACTCATTCGTAATTAACCAAGCAGACATGCTTGCGAAGATCCTCATGGACGATTCACTGCTATCCATTGAGCATACACTCCCATGACGGAGGAAATGAGTCTGGAAGAGGTCATTTTGAGATGACGACGAAAGGATACTGCACCAGTACTCACCCTGCCAGACCCACGAAGCCATCGTTGACGTTGACGAGACCGAGATTGGACGCTGGTATCCAGACGTCCAAGACGTCAATGATGAATTGGTAGCGCGTATCCGAACGCATTCTGCGACGCGATCAGTCCACAAGAATAGGATAGACAATTTGAGCACACCTTTCGAGGGCAAGGAGCTTTGCCTCGCGCTGTGTCACGTTCCCGAGGTCTTTTTCTCCCCAAGATTCGGAAGCACGCAACTTCTTGGCCTCTTGGGCAAGACGGCCGGCCTGAAAGTCGGTGCTGAGTTGTGATTCATCATCGGCCAAAGACGTTACTGACCTTGAGTAGACCGTGTGTAATGCTCAGCAGAATTCCGGAGAGCCAGAATCGATTTGAGATGGATGCGACTTTCTGAGCAGTGGGCGGTTTGAGGGTGATGACCTTTACTGCATTTGCCTGCAGGGCATGTCGAGACGTGTTTCACCGATGGATCGAAGAAAGCTTACCCAGACGATTGCATCGTAGGTGAGGTACCCAAAGTAAGCAAGCTGCCGACCGATGGTTGCAAGCTGTTCGCCTAATTCGGCGGGTGATTGAGCTGCGCGGAGGGCTGCCTGAAGGTGTTCGACAGGTTTTCCGAGACGCATGACTGGAGAATGATTAGGTTCGAAAGGGCAAAGCGACGGCGGGCTCACGCTTTCGACCGAGAGCGAGATGATTCTTGAGTGCATTCCATCGAGCAGCCTCTGCCTTGTTTCCACGAGAGAGGGAGAACCAAGCGAGGAAGCGGGAGAAGTATTGTACGGTGCGGTAGAGCTACAAGAGGAGTCGGTTGCAGGCAGAGAAGGTGGATGACGGGACATGCCTTGTCTCTGCCCAGATTGGTTCCGCCATACTTGAGGGACTGGGAAACGTATGGATGGAGGACGACCTGGGATGCGACGGACGACATGACGTAGCAGAGTGCGACGATGAGGGGAATACTACGAGAAATGGAGATGAGAAACACGATATGAGGGGGACAAGATACCTCGCAAGAATCACGTGGATGCGCATAGGACTACTAGGGCTACTAGGACAACTAGGACTACTACGACTACCACCACCACGACTGCCCGTTCTCATGTCGATATCGCGTGTTCGGTACTTTCCGGAAGATCTCGCCAGCTCGGGCGGATAATTTCGGAAAAAGGTACGATTTATTCTTCCCGTTTGCCATGCTCGCCGTTCGACGCGTACCCGCCACTACGGTATGTATCATCCACACGTGATCGATCTTATGCCCCCTCATACCTTGCCTAGCTCAGGTTCGTCACGACCATGGTACTCCTCTCCTCCCGCTCCCTCGCGTGCACTCACCACACGTTCCCAGTCCTACAGACAAGAACGCGACACTTTTGGCGACGTACAGGTCCCCGCGGATCGCTACTGGGGTGCTCAGACACAACGGCATGTGTCTTACATGCACGTTCTCCTTCCCCTCTCATTCAGTTCACAGCTCGCTCCAGAACTTTGACATCGGTGGACCCACGGAGAGACTTCCTCCCCCGCTGATCAAAGCCTTTGGTGTGCTCAAGAAGGCGGCCTCCATCGTCAACGTCGGCTATGGCATGGACCCCAAAGTCGGTGACGCCATACAGAAGGCGGCAGACGATGCACGTCATTCCACTCCCCGTCCGCTTCCTCACTTAGCCTCTCCCAGGTCATTTCAGGGAAGCTCGTCGACCACTTTCCCCTCGTCGTGTTCCAGACCGGAAGTGGTACTCAAAGCAACATGAACGCAAACGAGGTCGGTTAGACACTGCCTCTTGCTTTGCTCCCTCTCGACAACTTTTTTAAAACAGGTTATTTCCAATCGCGCGATCGAGTTGCTCGGTGGCGAACTGGGTTCCAAGAAACCAGTCCATCCCAATGACCATGTCAACATGAGTCAGAGCAGCAATGACACGCAAGTCTCACTCCTGTTTCTCTCGCTCCCGCTTACAGAGTATATATAGATTTCCAACAGCCATGCACGTCGCAGCTGTGGTAGAAATCCATCACTCGTTACTCCCCGCCCTCACGGAACTCAGAAATGCGCTCCAAGTCAAGACCAGTGCATTCAAGCACATCATCAAAATTGGTCGAACACACCTCCAGGTACACATCATTTCCTACGACATCTAGCCAACTTTCGACTGTTTGTCCTCGCAGGATGCAACTCCCCTGACGCTGGGTCAAGAATTTAGCGGTTACGTTCAACAGATCGAAAACGGTATAGAGCGCGTCAAGGCAGTCGTTCCTCGTTTGAGTCTTCTCGCGCAAGGTGGGACCGCGGTAGGGACCGTGAGTTGGGTTCTCTTGCCGCGCCCCGCTCCATCATTCGACCCATCCGACAGGGGCTGAACACCAAAAAAGGCTTCGATGTCAAAGTCGCCGCTGAAATCTCAAAGATTACTGGCTTAGAATTCAAGACTGCACCGAACAAGGCGCGTAACCTACTCAATGTCGAAACACTGGCTGACGTCTTGGCAGTTCGAGGCACTTGCCAGCCATGATGCGCTTGTCGAAGCCCATGGCGCTCTCAACGTCATTGCGTGCTCCTTGATGAAAATTGCCAACGATATCCGTTTCCTCGGCTCTGGTCCTCGCTGCGGGTTTGGCGAGTTGAGTCTCCCCGAAAATGAGCCGGGTAGCAGTATCATGCCCGGCAAAGTTAATCCTACGCAGTGCGAGGCAGTCACGATGGTCGCTTCCCAAGTGATGGGTAACCAGACCACTGTGAGCGTGGCCGGCGCCAGCGGCCAATTCGAGGTACTCGTTTCCGCATGATCTCGTGGGCTTGAATGGTAACCTGAAATCCAGTTGAACGTGTTCAAACCTGTGATCATCAAGAACGTGTTGCAGAGCATACGTCTCCTCTCTGATGGTACGTCGTGGACCTATGCTTTGGTGAACCGACCCATGACGAGTGTCTAGCATCACGTTCTTTCACCAAGCACTGTGTGGTCGGAATTCAGGCAAACGAGAAGCGGATCAACCATTTATTGAACGAGAGTCTGATGTTGGCGACCATCCTCAACAGCCACCTTGGCTACGACAGCGAGTGTCTCGCCGATGTAACACTACTTCCGTATTTGCTGACCGACAAGTTGCAGACGTCGCAAAGTGTGCCAAGAAAGCGCACAAGGAAGGAACGACACTGAAGGAGGCGACGGTGGCACTTGGGTACCTGACGCCAGAGGAGTTTGACGAGAAAGTGCGACCGGATCTGATGCTGTATCCGGACGAGGCGTAGAGCGCGAGCGTGTAGTCGCGGTGTGAATAGAGCGATGTCGGTAGACGATGTGGTCGGTGTGAGCGGGGCCTCCTCCGTGCCAAGACAAGGGTTGACCGAGTTTCCGAATTTGGCAGTGTACCGATGCGAGCTAAATCCAACGAAACGAAATACCTGCGCATTTCCCGCCATCGCTCTCGCTCTTCCTCTCGACAACCACCACGACGTTCTCCTCGTCGTCCTCGACAACCCCCTCCACCTTTATACATCCCCATTTCGTTACCGAAAACACCCTCACCGCCGCGTCCGACCACCGCGACGCTCGTTCGCATCATCCACTCTCTCCTCGTCTCGTTTTTGCTCTCCCCGATTTTTCTCTCCCTTGTCTTATCTCCAAACCGACCGTTGCGCCATGTCCCTCAGCCGGATCCTCAACGACCCTCCCCCTCCCCCCCGTGCCGCCGTCTCCGGTCCACCGCGCGCCTCCGTCATCGACCCACCGCTGCCTGACACGTCGCCTCCCGTCCCCGTCTCTCCCGTCCACTCCCGCCAACACCACCAGAGTCAGAGTCCCCTCGGAGACCATCCCCATCCCCCTCGCGGCTATGGTTACCAGCCCGTCTCTTATCAGGGCGCAGGCGGTTGGGACCCTTATTCAGGCAACTATGTCCAGGGCGACATCTTCCCGCTGGGTCCCGGTGGAAATTATTACCCTCAGCGCGAGGTTGCCGCAACATCTTCCGGTCCCCCCGAGCCCCTCGAAGGTTCTGTCGGCGCCTATTACAAGGAAGGCGAAAACGAACATGCTTCCAAGAAACGGAGGAAGGCAGAAGAGGACCCGGATTATCAACCTCCCGGCTCGAGACGCGTACGTTCTCTCTTCATTGCACATTGACACCGGACTAAACACGATCTCTCCCGGCTAGCCTGGACTCCGACGGAACCCCCCTCGCTCCAAGGCTGTCCGTCAAGAGGATTCTCCTTCAGATAGCCTCGACGCCTTCCCCGTCGCTGTCGAACTTCACCAGACTGACGACGACCGTCGCATCTCATCGTCGGACCTGTCAGACTGCGAGGAGGTGTGGATCGGAGAGCTCAGTGATTATATCATGGAGACGCACAAGCGCCAGCGTCAAGTTGAGTCGTGGTTTGAAGCCAGCGTCCTGGTGAATACTATATGTCATCCGCTCGACTCGTGTTTCTCATTATTTGCTCAGGAGCGCAATTCCACCACGGCGGTCACACTGTCGAGACATTATGTGACACGGATTGCACGGATTCCTCCTCCTCCTCCTTCGCCCCCTGTGCTCCCCATTTCCGTCGACGAGGATCTCCTCTCTGCTCTCCATCCGTCACCTCCACCAGATTCTGCCCTCTTTGACTATCTTGGCGATTCACACGACTACGATCGCGCCTCGCTGTGTAGAACGTTCGACGTCGGTGCAGAGGCGGCGGCTCGAGAGTTGGAAGAATCACTGCTTGGGTCACGACCGAGGGCTAAACGAAAGGACCTGTCTAAACGTCCAGCAAACGGTGCGGTATCAGATGCCAGCAGCAATCTTGACATGTCGGCTATCACCACCAAGAAAGACAGACCAGCAAACAAGAAGAGGAGAGTGGACCATGACGCGTCGGCGATTGCGGACGAATTCGAGAGAACCGTGAACGAGGCGTCCCTCTCTTCCAAGGCTACGAAATCGAAAGGTAAAGGAAAGGTGTCTCAACTTAGGGAACAGAGCGTTGAAAGCACCGCGACGTCATCGCTGACTCCGAAAGGTCGCAAGAGGTCTGCAGCGAGGAAGAAATATGATGGCCTCTACCCGGACGGTGGCGGGCAGTCCGGCGTGGGTTCAGCTGCCGGTTCAGTTGCGGGTGATGTCACACCATCTGCGTCCCGGCCGGCATCGCCAGCTCTGACGGTCACATCAACCGTTGTATATGAGCTCGATGAAGTGGTGCCACCTCTCAAACGTGCGAAAAAAGTCGACGACAGTGCAATGGCCAAGCGTCTCAGATCGTTAGAGGAGGCACAACGGAAAGTCTGGACAAACATCGCAAGAAGGGACATCGCCAAGGTATATCGTTGATATCCTTATAAGAGACAATTTCTGACATAGCAGCAGGTGTACAAGTACGCCGCCATGGGTTACCAGGCCAGACAGAGTCAAGTTAAGCGACTTGCGATGCTGTCCTCCATGCAAGCTCGTCGACCGTTCACACGCACCGCAAAAGCCAACAAAGATGTCCAAGCGAAAGCAAAACGTCTCATGCGTGAGATGCTCGTTTTCTGGAGAAAGAATGAGCGTGAAGAGCGTGACGTGCGGAAACGAGAGCAAAAAGAGGCGATTGATCGGGCAAAGATTGAGGAAGAGAGGCGGGAGGCGGCACGTCAGGCACGGAAGCTCGAATTTTTGATCAGTCAAACCGAGCTTTATAGCCATTTCGTGGGCAACAAGCTGAAGAGTAGGTTGCCCCGGTCTCTCGAGGATGACTCAAGTGCTCATCCTCCCTCGATCTTAGCTGCCGAAATCCAGGGGGAGACCCCGGAGGCCGAGGCAGTTCCCGTCGGTGCAGACCTAGCAGATGCTGATACGAGCTCGCTCAGAGAAATTGACTTTGACGACGGTTAGCTGCTCCCTCCTTCATTTGATATGGTTCTGGTTTGATCTTTTTGTTCCAGAGGACCAAACGAATCTTCATCGCCATGCCCGTCACAATGCTCAGGAGGCCATCGCACTTGCAAAGCAACGCGCACAACAGTTTGATACCCAGGCCGCTCTCGAACGCAAAACAAATGAGGCACTCCAATTGGTGAAGGCTCAGGCACACATTCGGGATGATGAGGATGAGACAGGACCTCTCGCAGCCTCTCTCATGGACCGTAAGCAATGGTTCGCCTCTGCATATATTATATATCTAATGCAACGGTAGTTGACTCTAACGAGCTCAACTTCCAAAACCCAACTTCTTTGACTGGGCCATTAACCATCAAGCAACCGAGGATGCTCATGGCGCAGTTGAAGGAATACCAGTTGAAGGGTCTCAATTGGCTCGCAACGCTGTACGAGCAAGGCATCAATGGCATCCTTGCGGACGAAATGGGTCTTGGAAAGGTACTGTTCCCTGCCCTTTCAGTGCCTGTGACACTCAGGATCGAACTTCATCTAGACGGTGCAGTCAATTTCTCTGCTTGCCTACCTCGCTGAGGTGCACGATATATGGGGTCCCTTTCTTGTCGTTGCTCCAGCATCTACTTTGCATAACTGGCAACAAGAAATTACCCGTTTTGTTCCAAATCTCAAAGCACTACCCTACTGGGGTAATGTAAAGGATCGCGCAACTTTACGCAAGTTTTGGAGCAAAAAGGAGATCAGCTACAACAAGGATGCCCCATTTCATGTCCTCATCACGAGTTATCAGCTGGTGAATGATGCAAAACGGATTTTTCTTTCATACGCGTTGCTCACACATGTACAGGTGACCCAAGACCAGCAATACTTTCAAAGAGTGAAATGGCAATACATGATTCTGGACGAAGCCCAAAACATCAAGAATGCCTCGAGCGTTCGCTGGAAGACACTTTTGGGTTTTCATTGTAGAAACCGATTGCTCCTCACCGGTACCCCCATCCAAAACTCTATGCAAGGTCAGCCGTTTTCAATACATGTACACTATGCTTACCGCTCGTATGACGGTAGAACTTTGGGCACTCCTACATTTCATCATGCCGAGCCTCTTCGACTCTCACGATGAATTTAACGAGTGGTTCTCGAAAGACATTGAAAATGCTGCGGAAAACAAGGGCAGCAAGTTGAACGAACATCAACTACGGCGGTTGCACATGATTCTGAAACCGTTCATGCTTCGCCGTATAAAACGACACGTGCAAAATGAATTGAGCGAAAAGGCATGTCCGCTCGGTTGTCTCTAATCGACGTCGCTGACCTCAAAAAGATTGAGATAGATATTTATGTAGATCTTGGCTCACGACAACGGGCGTTGTACCGTGCGCTTCTCGCCAATGTCTCTGTTTCCGATCTTCTTGAAAAGGCGGCGAACATTGGTGATGCTGATTCAGCCCGCTCGTTGATGAACTTGGTCATGCAATTCCGCAAGGTGTGTAACTTGAATCATTTATCGGACCATCATGGGCTGACAAAAAAGGACAGGTTTGCAACCACCCTGAACTCTTTGAACGCGCGGATGTCGTTGCACCTTTCTCGTTCGCCCATTTTGGCCGGTCAGGACCACTCGGTCGCGAAGGCGATTTGATTTTTGTGCCCTACTCGACGAGAAACCCAATCGAGTATCAGATCCCTGAACTGTTATACCTGGATGGCGGACTTGCCGATATTCCATCCGTCAACTCTGGTCCTCATTCACGCAGGCTTTGTGCACACGGCCTTTTCAACATATGGTCCGCAGACAGGATATACCGGTCGATGTACGACGAAATTGAAGGTATCATCCTTATACGGCGTTCTCGGCAAATACATTTGCTCACAACAATGTTCAGAATCTCCTGCTTTTGCATTTCTGCGCCTCTTGGACAGAGGTCCTGCAGAGGTTCACAGGCTTCAAGTATCACCCCTTATGCGCAACCGATTGGCAGAATTACAACAAGAGAACAAGATTATTGAACATTCCACCGTATTGATGTGAGTATTTTGAATTGAAGGTGAAAACAAACTGATCTTCTGTACAGGGGGACTAGTTACAGTGCTGCCGATATCGGAGCCCCGCCCCTCCCATTTTCATCGTATCAGCTTTATAGCCCCGCTCTTAAAGGGATATCCGCCTCTGCTTGGCGAGCGTCATGTTTGTCTCGACCTGACCTGAGGTGGTTCGTCCCCGCTGTTGTCGCCCCCCCGATATCTGTGACATGCACCAACCGCTCATTCATTGAGTACCAGAATCGAGCTTTGGAAGCACCCATGGAGTCGATCGCCATGTATGGCCTTTCTCGCGAACACCAAGAGTCTCCTGCCGCCTGTGCCCTTTATAACGACCTCGTTCCAGTGATTCCAGCTGCAGGACTGGTTTGCAGTTCTCCATCCGATCAATTGCCGCAATCCGGCATGCAGATCCCAGAGGCAAAGCGACTCATCTATGATTCTGCCAAGCTTGCGCGTTTGGATGCACTGTTGCAAGAGCTCAAGGCAGGCGACCACCGGGTCTTGATCTACTTCCAGATGACTCGCATGATGGACCTAATGGAAGAGTATCTGATATATCGGCAATACAAGTATCTACGCCTGGACGGGTCCTCGAAACTTGAAGACCGGAGGGATATGGTGATGGATTGGCAAACAAGGTTTGTGTTCCGTACAGTGTTTGATCTGCGGGCTCAAGTTTGTCTGTAGACCGGACATATTCGTGTTCTTGCTCAGTACTCGTGCTGGTGGTCTGGGTATCAACCTTACTGCTGCGGATACTGTGATATTCTATGACCATGACTGGAACCCGTCCAACGATGCCCAGGCCATGGATCGTGCACACCGTTTGGGTCAGACTCGGCAAGTGACCGTCTACCGCCTGATTACCAAGGGCACGATCGACGAACGCATCATTCAACTTGCACGCGTCAAGAAAGATGTGAGCAGATTGCATCCTGTAGTTCGTTAGTATTTCTGACTTTCTGTCAGGTCCAAGATATTGTTGTTGGGAACAAAAACTTCACGGATGTGGCAAAGCCCAGCGAGATTGTTCAGTTGTTGTTGAATGATGAACAACTGGCCAACATTGAGAATACGAGCGGACCAGAACACTCACCCAAGAGATCCGGCAAGCGGACCGGTGGGGCTGCAAGTACCAATAACGATGCCGTTCGAGACCTATGGAACGACGAGGGTGACGATTTCTTTGGACACCTTGGCAACCAGGGGAACGTAACCGCAGACAAGGGGGAGGAAGATGGTACTATCGCAGCACCGAGCCGGGGGAAGAAACGTAAAGGCGGAAACCCCTCTGGAGTTGCACGACCCCGCAAAACTGGAGGAAAAGCCGCTGGAAAGAAGAAGGCGGAAGTCGCCAACGATGTTGGATCAGGGATGGATGTTTAGGTTGAATTGCGTCTGTTTCGATTTGTTCGATTTTCTGATTTGTCCGTAGACCCATTTGTAGAGTAGTTCATGCATTTTGTACGGCTTTGTATTGTACATGTCTTTAATATCTATCCTATTTTGCCCTTGGATGTTGCAGGTCGAAATCTAGTACGACCGTCTGAGAGCGTCGCTGTGGTTGCCAGGATGCGGCACTGCATGTGGTGATCATCGTCGCCTACCCAGAACTGTTTCGACTTCCTCAGGAGCTGGCAAGATCCTAACCTTCCATCACTTCCTTCCCAATGCCCAAGAAAAGGAAGACGCAGTTGAAGCCCATCGCCCGTGGCTTCGCAACTACATCCATACCCAAAAAAACGGTCGAGATTCCCCCACCAGCTGAGGAACCAACCCTTTCTGATGGTCCAGGGACCGAGGCTCTGACAGATGCTCCGGCTGCTCTTCCAGACACTTTACGAGACTCGGAGAAGCTGCTTGTCGGACAGGACGAACAGTCGTTCTTGCAGATCATGATTGACAAGTACCAGGAGAAAACAGAGAAAGAGGTATCGAGGACCATCAAGGCACGCACCCTCGCTTCCTTGTCCTTGCTTCTGAAATGCTGACACTGCATCCAGGCGATTGAAGTGGATAAGCGTGTCTCCAGAGGGTTCAACACTGTCGACGTTGATCCTATGTTGGTGGAAGAGATCTTACGCCTCTACATGCAAGAAGAATCGTTCGGAGGTCGTTCACTTCGTTTTGTCTTCGCTCGCTTCAGCTCAACGTCATGGTCTTAGCGCGCCAACATCTCGATCATACGAAGGAGAAAGCCGCGACGCGTCTCGCACTGACATACAGTATTTTACGTAGGCTTGGCTTTTCCGAAGATTGGGTAGAGCAATGTCTGCGCGCCATACCCGGCGTTGAACTTGACGAAGCCTTAGACTGGGTAAGTCCAAGCCTTACGACGATTGCGTTGTCTTGCTCATGTGTCATTAGCTTGTTGTCCACTGCCCTGACAACGCCGCCGAAATGAGTACGTGACCCGGATTAAAGTCATTGCAGAACTTGACCCTATCCATTGCCAAGAGGAGGATTCCGTCGATTTGCTCAATTCAATCGATATCCCAGATTCGGGAATGCCGGTCGCCTCTCAGGGATATCCTGCTAAGGTTCTCGAATCTTCTGGCTCCAGAAAACAGGAAATAGATTCATCTCTTTTCCTTGCATCACGCCATACCTACAAGGAAAACCAAACGCTGTCGGTGGAAGGGGTGTCGACCAGCGTCAAGCCGAGCAACCCCTCATCAAAGCACATCTCTCCAGAGCTCGATGACCCTAATATGGAATATGCTCGAATAAAGTTGCAGCTTATGAATCTCAAGACGGGCAGTAGGTCCCAAGAGCAAAGATCGGACGTTACAAGTCTTCTGGAGGAAAAAATGCGGAGTGTGCAGTCACACTACTTCTTTGATGAAAGGGATGCCGAACGATTGTATCGTTCTGAGCTCGAAAAGGCGAATGCACAGCGTCTTCAAGAGACTCTTCGCGGATCCGTAGAACCCGCCCGCTCGAAAAGCCCAAGAGGCACAAACATTCCGACTACTGTCACTATGCCGTCGGAGCCTGACTTACTGAAGCCTGACCTATTTGACCAAGAGGATGATGAATTTTCTGGAGGGCTGCTTGAAATTCTGGATGTCCCATCCGAGGTCGAAGGCCCTCGAGGAACAATGATTTCCGTCAAAGACATGTCGCTCCGCAAGCAGAGTGGAGGGAAGTTGCCACGGGCCATACTCCTGGAATACGTCTCCAAAGTCGACCGGTACGCCGCGGTCGCATTCAACAGTATATCTGGGCATAGCCGCGCGAAGCGCTCCGGAGTCCGGGTGTTGTGGTATGGCGGTAAGGTGGACGAGTGGAAGATGGAAGACATTGCATGTCATGAAGAGTCACAGGCAGAAAATTACATTGCTACCATCGCGCTGCATGCGCTTTCATTCCCTCCTACGGAGGGTTTTGCTGGCGGGTCAATGAATAGTCCTGTTGGAAACACGTTTTTCAGGCTGTTCCCCCCAGCTTTCAGAGACCTGTGGGACGCGCTAGAAACAGATAGGAAACTCAAGGAAGAACATATAAATCGAGAGATTTGGGCCAAGTTATGGGGTATTGTTGGTTTCAAGATCGATACCAATAAAGGTGTAAGTCACTTCTTTAATTCGAGCGTTTGTGTCTTTTTTTCTTAACTCGGTTTTAGACGAAAGAAGTGGCGGTGGGATCAGCTCCTGAGGCAAAAGGCGCTTCTCAGACGCCGACTCTTCCGCGGAACATCGAGGCGAGTTATGAACAACTCGTTGCGGATATCAGATCACGCCGGTCAAGGCCAGGTTATCAGGAAATGTTGGTCAGTCTGACTATCTTGCGTTGTAAAGGGGTGATTGCACGAATATGTTAGATCCATCGCAACAACCTACCCATAGCGAAATATCGTGAAGACATTATCTCGACATTGGAAAACGCTCAAATTCTTGTCCTTTGCGGGGAGACGGGATGGTGAACAGGAGTCTCGCAGATTTATAAAGTCATCGCTAACGTGTATCCCAGTGGAAAGTCTACTCAAGTGCCTGCCTTCATCCTTGAAGACCAGCTCTCACGGGGCCGGTCTTGCAAGATATACTGCACAGAACCCCGTCGTATCTCTGCAGTCTCGCTTGCGCAACGGGTTTCACGTGAACTGGGAGATCCCCCAGGGGCAGTCGGCACTCTGAGTTCTCTCGTTGGCTATGCCATTCGTTTGGAAAGCAGCACCACAAAAAATACACGTTTGACTTACATCACTACCGGTATCGCTCTGAGAATGTTAGAACGTGGTTCAGGGCATGGTGATCAAGGTACAGCATTTGACGAGGTAACGGTGAGTATCACCTCTTCATGGTATGTCATGGAACGGGCCTGTATAATGGTCCAAAATCAGCATATAATTATCGATGAAGTTCACGAGCGCACTATCGAGGCAGATTTTCTCCTCGTTGTACTCAAGTCACTGTTACCGCTGCGCCCAGATTTGAGGTAAGACTGTTGCGCTTGTTATCCTGCTCCAACCTCAGGGGTTTCAATAGGGTAATCCTCATGTCCGCAACAGTGGATTCAGACAAGATATCAGCTTTTTTCGGAGGCTGCCCGGTAATCCACGTTCCGGGTCGGACTTTCCCTGTGGATGTCCTATACCTCGAAGATGCCGTCGAATATACTGGTTGGTCAATATCCGAAGACTCGCATTATGTGAAACGACGTGAGTTTCCTGCAACTTCCGATGACGAAACGAGATCCTCACTTGCCTATCTCCAGGAGACAGTAAATTCTACCAGCGCAAGAACCGCACAGAGTGGGACGAGTCTATGGTGATCGATGAAGACGAAGATGCGACGTTGGTCGAAGGAGAGTCCAACGTGAAGATGCCGATTTCAGTGGAAAAACGCTACTCTCCAATGACAGAAAGAACTGTCGGACTCCTCGACGAGCGCATAATCCCTTACGATTTGATTGTTCGGCTGCTGGAGCACATATGCTTCAAAGACCAGTCACTTCGTCCATTTTCCTCCGCAGTCCTGATCTTTATGCCCGGTCTAGCCGAAATTCGTCGAATGAGCGACCTTCTTTCTGATCATCCTACTTTCAGACAAGAATCGTTATACCGCGTCTATCCGTTGCATTCCACTCTTTCAAGCGAGCATCAAAACGCTGTCTTTGACCTGCCTCCCACTGGAACGAGGAAGATAGTCATTGGTACGTATCCAGCACATGAGGGTGTGGACTTCTCAAGCTGCCCTCAGCGACAAACATTGCGGAGACGGGCATCACAATCCCTGATATCACTTGCGTTATTGACACAGGAAAACAGCGGGAAATCATGTATGTACACCTCATGCTGCATTGGCGCGGGATTGATGACTGCTCAGGTTCGACGAGAAGCGTCAATTGAGCCGCTTGGTGGAAACTTTCGTCGCCAGGAGCAATGCTGCACAGCGGAGAGGACGAGCGGGACGCGTCCAAAATGGGATATGCTTCCACCTGTTTACAAAACTACGTCACGATACGCTGGTGAGTGTGGTTCAGTACCTTGATGGGACATAGCTTAACAAATATGTGCAGCTTGCCGAACACCCTCTTCCGGAGATGATGCGACTGAGCCTATCGGATCTCGCCTTGCGCATCAAGACTATGAAGGTAAAGATTGGAACGTCCATCGAAGATGCCCTTTGTCATGCGTTGGACCCTCCTGCGCCAATAAATGTCCAGAGAGCTGTCGCAGCCCTGGTCGAGGTACGCAAATCCAGACAAAGTCCGCGCAGAGAACTGAGCACGTCCAGGTGCGAGCTCTGACACCCACAGAAGACATCACTCCTATGGGCCGGTTACTTAGCAAGCTACCCACAGATGTCCGCCTAGGGAAACTCCTCTTGATAGCTGTGGTATTTCGTTGTCTTGATCCCGCATTGACTATCGCAGCAACACTGAGCTCCAAATCACCGTTTGTGACGCCTCTTGGCATGGAAGAAGAAGCCGATCGCGCAAGGACTTCATTCCGCGTCAGTAAGTGATATGCTTCTCGACCCTTCACCGCCGGGCCCGACGCGGGACGTTTCAGATAACTCGGACTTTTTGACAATTCATGCGGCGTTTGCGGCTTGGAGAAGGTTTGCTAGCCAAGGATCAGCGCACAAGTTCTGCCGAAAGAATTTCCTCAGTCACGAAAACCTACTGCAAATTGAGGAACTGCGGCGACAGTTTCTTGGGTTTGCAGCCTGCGTCCGATTGTTTCTATGTTTCTGATGCTGTTGCCCAGTTATCTGGTCGATTCTTCTTTCGTCTGCGTGGACACGGAATTCGTGAAAGAGCTGAGCCGGTAAGTCCAAAAGTATCCTCGTCACATCAAGCAGCCCATCTTCAAGCCAGTGCTCGGTTCGGACGCAATCGGTATCGGTTTGTCACGGTCCCCCCCGAGTTGGATAGCAATAGCAACAATCTTGCCATCGTGAATGCTGCGCTGCTCTCTGGGCTATACCCAAAGCTCCTTTGTGTTGATGTTACGAATGGACTTCAAATGCGCACGCTTTCGAACAATCAGATAGCGTTCTTCCATCCATCGTCCGTTAATTTCAGAAGAAAACCAAAAGACTTGGCTGCCAATTATTTGGTTTACTTCACTCTCATGTATGTCGTGGCGTGAGTTATATGAGCGAACATACTCACAGAGGTTCAGGCAGTCGAAGAAGTTGTACGCTTGGGAGACAGCACCGACCGACGACCTGGCGATCCTCTTGTTGTGCGGCGAATGCGACTTCAAGGTCCGTCTTTCTGGAAGGTTATGTGCTATGTCACGCGTTTACTGATGGGAAGACTCCATAGCTCATGTCAGACACGGCGATCATAGATCGAAAGGTCAAGTATCGGCTCGCGCCTAGAGCCAACGTAGCCGTGAAGATCTTGCGGACGCAATTGAGCAGTATTTTGGCGCAACAGTTCCGAGGAAAGCCTCTGACGGAGTCCCAGGCCCAGTGGCACAATCTCGCGATGGCTGCGTTGGGTAGGACAAAGCTGGAAGTTGAGATCGAACAATCCACAAGCACCAAGATGGTGATCAGATGATTCGTACGCGCATACCGTTTAATTAATGGGCAATAAAATACTGTGTACTTTTCATGGTTGACATCATACGGGTGATAAACTCGTGCATGTCTATTGATCATATTCCCATGAAGAATGTGCGACCAGGTCGAATAGACTACATCGTCAAGGGCAACTGTGAGATCACTCTTCATCTTCGTCCTCGCCGTCACGGCTGTGCATTCATGGTCGTGAATAGATGGTAGACGATGGGCAAAGAATCGGACACATACGCAATGTTGTAGAATTGGAGCTGATATACGTCTTTTGAAGATGCAACGACCCGGATCCAATCGCGCAAGGTATTTTTCTTCAAAAACTTTTTTGTCAAGTACTTGAGATACCGTTTTGAAAAAGGTACGGTGGCCGTGATGGTGATTTTGTTGCTTGCTACAGAGGGGATCAGCAGGACAATCGTCGTGTGCAACGAGATACTCACGATCGCGCGTTATCTTGACATTGTCTCCGAGTTGGCCCGTCTTACCATCGACCTTTGTGCGGTCGTGGAGGAATTTTTCAAAATCTGCACCGTCAAAGACGCCGTCAGCGGCAGGACGAGAGTAGTCGATGATGAATTTGTGCTTGGCAGACGGGGCTTTTGTGGCGGCGGGCTAAAGCATCAAGGCGTGAGCCTACTGAGAAGGTAACTCAGCAAAGCGTTGCCTGGACTGACCATCTTGACGGTTGCGTTCGAACGCGTGGAGGCGTCGTTTAGAGTTGGTGATGATGTTAAAACTGTACAGTTTGGTTCCCACGATAACATAGATGACATAATCACCAAAAAAGGAGAGATCATCTCACATGATGACGGACTGTCTTTTTCTTTCGAGACATAGCGACAAACATATGGCCTCGTCGCTGACACGCGAACAAGTCGCCTCTGCACAGAGGGAAGGCGATTATGCCATCAAATCAGAATCTTCACAACCCAAACTTGATACTTCACAATGGCCTTTGCTACTGAAAAACTACGACAAGCTGTTGATCCGTTCAAGCCATTTCACCCCCATCCCATCTGGAAGCAGTCCTCTAAAGCGTGATATTTCTAGCTATATCAAGTACTCTCTCCGCTTCCTTCCTTGCTTCCAATCTTACGTCCCCTGCTCGTAGGTCCGGTGTCATCAACCTGGACAAGCCTTCAAACCCTTCCTCGCATGAGGTTGTCGCTTGGCTCAGGCGAATATTGCGAGCGGAAAAAACTGGTCACAGCGGGACTCTGGACCCCAAGGTGACAGGCTGTCTGATTGTCTGTATTGATCGAGCCACGCGTCTGGTCAAATCCCAACAGGGGGCAGGTCCGCACGTATCTCCCTTGACCTTTAACCAACCGACTGACCGTTATCAGGAAAAGAATATGTCTGCGTTCTGCGACTACACTCTAGCCTCCCAAACCCCACTGCCCTTCCACGCGCCCTTCAGACACTGAGTGGCGCGCTTTTCCAGCGACCCCCCCTCATTTCCGCCGTGAAGCGTCAGTTGCGCATACGTACCATTTATGAATCCAAGCTCCTGGAATTCGATGAAAAGCGCAATCTTGCCGTATTCTGGGTGTCGTGTGAGGCCGGCACCTACATTCGAACATTATGCGTTCACCTTGGCCTTTTACTTGGCGTCGGCGGTCATATGCAGGAGCTAAGGCGAGTAAGAAGCGGTGCCATGTCAGAAAATGACGATATGGTGACTATGCACGACGTGTTGGACGCTCAGTGGACGTATGATAACACCCGCGATGGTAGGCCAATTAATTTTCTCGTTTCTCATGCTGACGATCCACAGAATCATACCTTCGACGTGTCATCCGCCCTCTGGAAAGCCTATTGGTTGGTTATAAACGCATTGTGGTGAAAGATAGTGCGGTTAACGCAGTGTGCTACGGAGCGAAGCTCATGATACCTGGTCTCCTTCGGTATGAGGCCGACATCTCCGTCAACGAAGATGTCGTCCTCATGACAACAAAAGGTAGGGATGAACTACTCGAGATCAAGCACGTGTTGACATTCGAGCAGGAGAAGCAATCGCTCTCGCGGTCGCTCAGATGTCCACGGTCGAGCTCGCGACGTGTGACCACGGCGTTGTTGCAAAAGTGAAGCGATGCATCATGGAGCGAGATACTTACCCTCGCCGCTGGGGTCTCGGTCCGATGGCATTACAAAAGAAAAAGTTGGTCAAGGAAGGGAAACTCGGCAAACATGGGGAAAAGATCGATGGTGTTACTCCTGCGCAGTGGAGCCAGGACTATGTTGATTACAACCGAGAAGTAAGTTCACCACTGTCACCCTCGAGCCGCACGAGCGACATATTGAAATCCTTTCAGCAACCCCCCGCTGTTATTGCAACGGTTGCAACAGTCTCAGTCTCGGAGCCTCCCGTTCCAGCACCGGCGGCCGAACCATTGGAATCCCCACCAAAGGAAAAAAAAGAGAAGAAATGCAAGCGCAAATCAGAAGTCGCAGAGGGGAGTGCAGACGTTTCCATGGCTATGGAGGGTGTAGGAGGGGAAGAAACTGATCGTGCAGAAAAGAAGCGGAAGAAGGAAAGGAAGGTGTCAGTAGGTGGCGAGGATGATGAAGCACGGCAGGAGAGGAAGCGCTTGAAGAAAGAAAAGAAAGCGAGAGAAGCAGCAGCAGGGGATGCGTAAGAGTATCATATGCTAGCCTTGGTCACTGCAAGGGTGTGGGCTTGTGGCTGGCACAGGACGCTGCGCCTCACTGTAATCTTGGTTCCCATCTTTGATCTTCACAGCGGGGCGATGCTCTCCCCCAGCAACGCTACATCCAACGACATCGCCCGTAGCTGTGTGACATCAAGGTTGCATCAATCGGTTGAACAGATTCGTAGATCCTCCATGTAGTTTATAACCCAAGTTCGCCATTCTAGTTGGCCTTCTACACCCATCGCAACAATCGTGATGCCACCAATTGAAAAGTCGAAGAGCCAGAAATCGATACCCAAATTCGAGACTGGTGAGTACCACGGGCTGCCAGTGGACACCTTGTGACTGGTCTAATGATACAGGTCCTGATTATGAAGTGTTGCACGTTCTCGGGGAAGGTGCTTATGGAACTGTGGCAGCAGCTCTTCATAAGCCTTCAGGGAGACACGTAGCAATCAAGAAGATCCTCCCGTTTGATCATACTCTATTCTGTTTGCGAACCCTGCGGGAACTCAAGTTGCTCAAGTTCTTCTCCGAGGAATGCGTGAACGAAAATGCAAGAACTCTCTCATCGCTCCACTCCTAGTAGCATGTATACTCATAACCCACCACGATCAACCCAGATCATCTCAATACTGGATATCGTCAAGCCTCCATCTCTAAATGACTTCAAAGAAGTCTACTGTAAGACCATTTGCGCGTGATCTTTGGCATCCACCGAGCTTTGGCCAGTTATTCAAGAACTGATGCAAACCGATCTGCACCGTGTCATACGCACTCAATCACTCTCCGATGACCACTGTCAAGTGACTATCCTCTTCTTTCAATCGATAGTCTTACCGACCTAGTTTTCCATAGTACTTCATCTATCAGCTTCTCCGAGCCCTCAAGTCCATCCATAGCGCAGACATTGTCCACAGAGACCTCAAACCGGCAAACCTGTTGCTAAATGCGAATTGCGATTTGAAGGTCTGCGACTTTGGTCTGGCCCGGAGCATCAATTCGACTGCGCCCGGAGGAAGGGAGGTAGGATTAATGACCGAATATGTCGCGACACGCTGGTATCGGGCACCCGAAATTATGCTTTCGTTCAAGATGTACACCAAGGTACAGTGGTCGATGTTGCGCTGTCAGACTAGCGCCCCCTCAATATTGCTAGTCTGTCGACCTATGGGCAGTCGGCTGTATCTTAGCAGAGTTGTTGAACCGGAAGCCCCTCTTTCCAGGACGAGATTATGGACATCAGCTCGATCTTATCCTGGATGTAATAGGCCAGTTTCTGCAGTTACGGTTGACGCTGTTCGGTGCAGCTCAGGCTACTCTTAACAGGAACACCAACACTAGACGAGTTTTACTCCATCACGTCGAGACGATCAAGGGATTATATCCGAGCGCTTCCCCTCCGCAAGCGCAAACCCTTTACACAAATATTTTTTAAAGCCTCCGCAGACGCCATCGATTTCTTGCAGAAAACACTGGTAGAACATTATTCCTAGCTGGACATGTTGACCTCTGATGACTGATGACTGACTGCAGACTTTCGATCCTAGAAAGCGCCTAACCGTCGATGAAGCTCTGGAGCATCCATACGTCTCAGCATATGTGTGTTCGGTTGCATTTATCGGCGATTGCTGACAGATGCCTCTCATCTCAGCACGATCCGGGAGACGAACCAAGTGTCGCGTCATTGGATCCAGATTATTTTGATTTTGATCGTGAGCGTGATCAGGTGACGTTAACATGAGCTTTTGTATTGACACCCTTCATAGAGCATGATCTCACTCAAGCAGAGCTGAAAGGTATCTGATTTGTGCGCCAGTGTCGTCTCTGATTAACAGTCCTCAGAACTCTTATTCGAGGAGATACAATCTCTTGTTCCCTCCGTCTGATCAAGAAACACATAGCTCAGTGGAATCAGCCGTCCATTAGCCAAGCATGCCAGCAAACTTGACTCCACAAAACCGTACTTGCACATCATCGATCATCTCGGACGACTTCAATATTGTATCGCTGCCGGGGATGTGTGGAGTTTACAACTATATCATACATGCAGTATCATACATTCTTTGAAGTTGACGAGTCTGAGATCTGAGAGAACGAAACCAATGCGGTATGCCTAATTAGCCGAAATCGTATCAAAGAAATCCAAGGATAACAATAACCTCCAACACCATCGTAATCCTAAACTCAGAACCTACCACCCGCCCAGAACCCTGATGCGACGCCTTCGACACCGAAATCCCCAAATCTTGTATCAATGTCTAACTCCGTCCCATACATCGTACGCTTGGCTGGAGGGGCAGGGGTACCTTGTTCAGTGGCCGACGTTTTAATAGCAGTCAAGCCAAGACCTGACGCAACCTCATTACTCGAGGGAGCTCTCTGTAGTCCACTCGACCCGCCGGCTTCCCCTCGTGCCAAAGAGCCCCCTGAAGCAGCACGCCCACTCGCCCTAGAACTCGATCGTGGGACACCAAACGCTCCCAACCGATCGGAATGGCGACTGCCTGGACGATCAGGATTTGCGGCCGGCGAAGGGGATGTAGGTGGTTCCGGATGAGGGAAGGTTCCCATTGTGAGAGGATATACAGCCTGGGCTGGCGTCGAGGCGATCGGCACGAAGCTGAAGCCAAAGGGATTTTGATTCTCAACGTTATTTGCAGAACTGGTAGCTGGTGCACTCATAAGGGGAGGGGAGGTGGGGCCGTAGAAGTTTGGGAGGTGTTCGATCGGAGGCGGTGGGTCATCTTCCTGTCCAAGGAAGACGGAAAAACCAGGGCCGCCACGCCGCCTGGCGGATTCGGGAGGATCAGAAGACTCAACTTGCGGGGGTTCTGATGACAGTTGCGCATCTACGTTCTTGTTCTCTGGTTCATGAAGCTTCATGCGCTTGTGGGCTGGCCGATCAACACTACTCTCTGGCACCGTCTCCACGCCCTCTTGTACCAACTCGAAAACTCCCGAAGTACTACTCGACATAGAATCTCGAGGACGTTTACCCAGCATCGAGTGCGGGAACCCAGGCAAAAGCGAACCGGCTTGCCTGTGCTGTTCTGCATCGTTAGCAGACCGTAAGTCGGGTGGCACGTGTGTGTCGGGATCAGACGGATCACTCGAAATTTCGGAAGGTCCTGAATGCTCAATGGCTGGAAGACTAGAGTTCGTTCAGGTTGGAGAACAAAGGGAGTGGCATGTTAACATACGCAAAGGAAGGGCGGTAAGGAGTTCGGACGCGCTTCGGTGTCGAAGGTGGCTCTGGTATTCGGGCTAAATGCTCCTGAACTGTGGCCATTGAGATGTCAAGGGAAGGTGAACTCGTCGCTCGAGCACGGAGATCTTGGATCTCCGACGTAAGATTCCGGATCTTCGTCTCGAATGACTCAATCAAAGAAGTGACTTTCTCTTTTAATTCGGTAAGTTGTGCTTTGTGAGCATCTAACTCTTGTTGAACAGGAACAAGCTGTCCACAACATGAGTACGAATGGGGTTTCTTTGCCAGATTACTCACTGCTTCGGCGATCACGGTTTCCAAGACCTTATTCGAAGGCCCAGCGGTGGGGTGCGTGTTTAGTTGCGGTTGGCCCGTTGCACGCTCCGGATGCTTCTTAGATTCTATGACACAAGCAGGAATGGATATGGGTTCGGAAAATCTAAATTAACATGACAATGCTTACGAGGAGGAACCTCTACAAGACCGTTCAGTTCAGGTTCTGGCAAGGTCTTAGCATCGAAAATGTCACAAAAGTGCTGCTCACTAACCCTCTACGATCGTCGCTTCCGTCGGCTTAATCGACCTGTTACTCCTTGCTCGTTTCGGCGTCCGGGATATACTGGTGGACTTGGTGACAGCACGGGCACCGGATCCACCTGCTATGACTGGACGTCCCACACCAAGCCTGTATTGAGTTTGTTTCGCCTTCCTTGTACGTTGAGAAGTTGGCTGTTCGTTAGATTTAACTTGTTGGTGGCGTTGGTGATGGTCTGCTTCGTCCTCAAAACCGTGAACGATGATCGAACTAGTAGATTGTCCTCTAGGCCTGGCTCCAGTGAGGCTTGGTATTCTGGTTGAAGGTTGGCGTTGGGAAACTTGTGGAGGGTTGTGTCGGGGTGGTTGTGGTCTTGGCCGCGGTTAAAGGATATCACAGGGCAAGAAACCAACTGAGGCTTACTGCGAAGCATCGAGTAAAAGATCAATGAGTGCCTCGGTCTTGAGATTTGCCTTTACGCCGTAGTCCTATATAACATGTTAGGTAAGATCCGAGATGAATTCCGAGAGGAAAGGGTGACTATACTTTGCATAATTTCTGGATATCTGCACGTTTCATAGCCTGAAGGGCTTCTCTTCCCAACACGGGGCTCATGGTGCAGGTCGTGGTTCGAGTGCAACAGACACAATAAACCCAGCCAAACAACGCGACGTCACATGATCAGCGTGCACAAATTGTTCTTCCCCGCCGGGCCGGGCACGGCTCGATAAAACGGCCTCGCTCCCAGCGCGGGGTTCCTCTTGAGCGTCTCATGCCAACTTACAACCTCGCACAGGTCGCCAAACACAACACCTCCGTGTACGTATTCCCGTCCCCCGCCCCAGAACGTCACTCATTCTCCACCAGATCCTGCTGGATCATCATACGAAACAAGGTTTATGATGTCACCGACTTTCTATTCGTGGGTCTCAGACTATTCCTCCCCGTTCACACCTCACCTCTGCTAGGATCACCCCGGAGGTGCTCAAGTGATCTTGGAGTTCGGCGGACGGGATGCTACCGCGGCATATGTACCAATCCACCCTTCCGATGCACTCGACAAGAACATTTCTCCCGAAAAGCACCTTGGCAATCTTGACCAAGCCTCGATGCTAGAACTGAGTCAGGCAAAGAAGGCCAAAACCAAGACAAGGGATGAGCTACGAGTAGAAGAAGCCCTTAAAGATAAGCCCCCCCTCAGCCGAATAATAAATCTCCAGGACATCGAGGTAGAATATGCACTCTTTCAAAGCCTTGGCTTTCTCATGCCGGTATTCTCTAGGAAACTGCCGCGAAAATTCTTCCTTACAAAGCTCTGGCTTATTACGCATCTGCCGCAGATGATTCCATAAGTGTGTCCCAATCCCTGTATCATTCATGCCACTGAGACAGTGCGAGAAGCGCACGCGGAAAATGCTCGTGCATTCAGCCGCTTTTTCTTCCACCCTAGAGTCATGAGGGCTGTCTCTGGTTGTGATACCTCGTCAACCATGCTTGGTTACAGGACATCCATACCGGTTTATATTAGTGGCTCTGCGTTAGCTCGCCTAGGTCACCCCCTCGGAGAAGTCAATCTTACGCGCGGTGCCTACAAGACTGGTATCATCCAAATGGTTTCCGCCAATGCATCCTTGTCATATGGCCAGATTGCTGCTGCCCGAGGCTCACCTGACCAGCCCATCTTTTTCCAGCTGTACAAACACAAGAATGATGCTACTGCTGCTAAACGCATTCGTGAGGTCGAGGAACTAGGCTACAGAGCAATCTTCCTTACGGTCGATGCGCTCGTACCATCGAATCGAGAGATGGATACTCGTGCCCCCCATCACCTGGAGGATTTCGAGAATCAAGGAGTCAGGCGTCAACCAAATTCCAAGGATGGTGAAGAGCAAGTCAGTATACTGGGTACTGCTGGCGGACTCATTATCAATAACGATGTTGATATGACTTGGGAAAGGGTGGGTTTCTTTAGCCAATCTATGGTTATATTTAACTCACCAGGTCCGGCCGCTAGACCATACCGTGGATACGAAGTATCACGAGACTTCCTATAGTAATCAAAGGTATGGCTTTTTATGTGTTTTCGCATACGCTAACAACAGCGTAGGAATTCAATGTGTTGCGGTAAGAATGTATCAGTTGCATCTTCGGTAAGCTCTAACCGCAGTAAGGATGCTGTCCTCGCTGCGGAGGCTGGCTGCGAAGGCATCGTATTATCGAATCATGGAGGTAAGCTTCGACCTTACAGACTGCGACCACGATTCACGACCGTTCCCAGGACGCCAACTCGAATAGTGAGCAACAGATTTAATTAACAAGTATCCCAGCTACACACGGCAAAGTATAGCTCGCTCCCACCCATGGAAGTACTTTACAAGATCCGCAAGGAACATCCGGAGGTGTTCGAGAAGACCGAAGGTAAATAATGCACCCTATTATTTTCCAATCTGTCTGAAGAAACTATTGGAGTCTATATTGATGGTGGCATCCGTCGCGGTACCGGTTGGTGCACAAGATAATTAGTTCCATTACATTTAAGTTAACGGCAGTCCTTAGATGTACTTAAGGCGCTCTGCCTTGGTGCGAAGGCTGTTGGACTTGGCCGCGCCTTCCTCTATGCTCAGAGTGTGCGTATGCTTCTTTTGTGAAACACAGTTTGATTCACAGTTTCTCAGGCTTACGGTGAAGCCGGTGTGGTTCATCTGGTGCGAATCCTACAACGCGAAATCAAATTCGGTATGGAGTCTCTCGGTGTCCGGTCAATTGAGCAACTTTCTCCGCAAATGGTGAGTGCTCTATGCTAAGCGAAAATTTACAATATTGACGACGTTGGCAATGAGGTTGAGCGCGTAGATTGGCAGCCCATTATTTCCTCCAAACTGTGAGGGTCAAATAGTGTATGTGATGGTCCCGTATATTCTTCCGTCTATATACCGAATCATACACATGTGAGAAATGAGAATGTGCCTCTGTCATCACGAGGTCAATATAACGTGTCACGTGATCGCGCCTCATGTTGGTCCAAGTTGAATTCTTGACCCAAGCGTCCTCCACAACAACCGGCATCTGTATACCATTATCTCTTCATTTTAGATTTTGTCATCAGTCCCACCACCCGGGTTATCTCGCAATTATCATGGGATTTTGTCGTAGATGTGGTGACATTGTCACTGGAACGCGCTGCAAGTGTGGTGGCACCGCAGTTGGTTTGTCTGTCATTGATTAATGCCGCGATGTCGTAGCTAAAGTAGTCTAGCACCCGTCTTGCAGTGGTCATCCTCCAAATGCCAGGCGATTGACAAGTGGTCGCAGACTTACACTTCGAAGGACAAGTCCCCGACACACTCACCCCTTCAGATCGACAGCACTCTTTCTGCGTCGCAGCCCAACATTGCACCAACAGGACCAAGAAGTGAACCAGATCAGCGCATTCCGCACTCTGCTACTAGCCGTTTCCCTCGCCCGAGTTCATCCCGTCTTTCTCTTTCCGTCTCAGGTCGCCTTGATTCGCCCAGGATTTCCACTGCTCCGGTTCCGTCGGGGCAGCCGTTCGACACGGACAGGCGCAGTCCCCCTTCTTCGCCGACTACTCTCGCTGCCGAGGCTGGTATTTTGCAAGCACCGAACGGTCCAGAACTTTCCAAAGCTTATGGTTCGGTCCTGCAGCCAAAGGAATCTCTTGCAACATATTCCTGTGCCATCTGCCTGACCGAGTTCCAGCCAGACGCGACAATTTTTCCAGATCCCTCCGCACCCGACTTATCTGATCGGTTCTTGTGTCGACCATGTTTCATCATTAATGGTGGGTCCAAGGGTGACTGTCCGGCCTGCCGCCGACCTGTCCTCACCTTGAAAAGTGAAGGAGGCTTCGTTGAAACTTCTGGTCGGGTTTGGCACAAGAAATGTTTTAGGTGTGAAGGGTGCCACAAGAATATCGGCGATACCCCTATGGTTGATTTGTTAGGGCAACCCTCTTGCGCTGATTGCTTCGACACCTGTTTGAAGCGCAGCAGCACACCAAGGAGGTCTCATCCATTGTCTACCCAGGAGAAAGCTGACAGCCGATCGCCAAGTACTCCTTTCAAGGACTCGAGGAGCCGGGAGGGTAGTCCCGCAATCGATGAACTTGAGCAGAGGCTCGGTATCATGAAGAGTAGGGAGGGCAGCCCTGTTCTTGAAGAACTCACCCAACGATTGAATGCGGTGCTTAATCGTACACCTCGTGATTCCTCTCCGTCGATGTCTTTATCGACGCATATGGATAACGATGGATGGGACAGCAGTCCGCTTGCACGCCGCACCCTGGAGATGAAGATGTCGGCTCCGCTCACCACTTCTCGCCGTGGTATCGATAGTCTAGCCGATGCAGACTCTCTCGGTGAAACGAGGTCATCCATACCACGTCGAGTCATTCATACAGACAATTCGCACCGAGACCATAACCCCTCGCCAACGAGACCATCGTGCGACGCAATAGAAGAGATGAAAAGTCGGTTCATGAATCAAGTCACGTCATCGCCTGTGTCGTTCACAGATCATACCTCTTCCCCTTGCTCGCTGTCGAACTCTACAATTACGAATCCACCTGCTCCATCGCGGATTCCTCGCATATCCAGAATTAGTGGTTCCCCTAGACTACGACACGCCGCGAGCACCTCGAGCTTGCGGTCATCGCGAACATCATGGATGCCTTCCACGCCTGATCTGATCCCAGATGTCTCAGACACTCTAACACAATCGTCAGGCCCTTCCTCCCCCCCGACTTTTAGTCCCCAAGTACATTCCCGCGACAATTTTGGTAACAATTTCCGAGAATATGCCCCTCAAGATGTCTCCTTTGAACGCCCTGCTTCGGGCATAGTAACCCCGAAGCCCAGGGATTCTCTTAGCAAATCTTCGATACCGACTGCCACTCTCTCCTCTGGTTCTCTCTGTGCCAAGTGTGGTGGGTCATTGTTTGCCGCCGGAGGAACTGGTCGCTTCGTCACGGTTCCCGAGCTCAGCGCTTCCGGGCCCCCGAAAACCTATCACACAGAATGTTTCCGCTGTGCCATGTGTGATGGCCCGTTTAGAGAAACAACCAATGGACAAGCAGTCTTTGTGCGAGGGGAAGGGGGTGCTTGTCACATCGAGGTCAGTCGAGTAATATTCAACTTGAGAACACCCTCAGTTCTGAGCGAATTAACCAGTGTGCGCCAACGGAGAAGACACGGACGAAAACCATTGTAAGCCCAAGCCCCGTCAAGTCTGTGCCCACGGATCCAACTCTCAGTCCGCCTCTTGTGCCGCTTACTAACACTATTCGGACTTCATCGAAGTTCAGTACAGGGACAAGCCATACCCAACCACTGAAGGGTTCGCCTCATCACGGTAACAGTCTATGCTCATCTTCCCGATATGAACGGCCA
>JBBPLN010000267.1:0-28060 GCA_038089815.1 Sutorius eximius | reverse complement strand
CAGGGTGTCGAGGAATTCGCCTCCGTTCGCGTCATGGGGCCTGCAGTTCGTCGCGTGTGGAGCTGGCTGCGTCGTCTCCGCGTCAGATATCGGGGTGAGGAAGGAGAAAGCGGGGTACACGCGTATCCACTGCCTAAAGTGCGGGTGGAAGTCGCGAAAGGTCTGCCGCACTGAAATCCCCTCGATTCATCCCCTGTCGGAGGAAAGTGAGGCGATTTACTGGCATTCGTTCCCCATTCCGCCCCATGTCCAGAACGCCTTCGTATCCCTCAGCGCTAACGCCTAGCTTATTTTGCGCCTTTTGTTACGTATAGACACATTGGTTGTAATTGTAATCTACGCCTTCCAGAAAAAATGCCCTCCTGTGTATGACGGCAATGGGTGCAGTCCCCCTGGCGCTTTGAATTCCGTGAAAAAGACATAGTAGCCACAGGTATTGCACAACGTGTCCGCATGCTCTGCTACGGCAGCATGGCGGCAACGGTGCAATCGCAGAGCGCGCCATCATAATGGGGCAACGGCGTAAGGTGCTGGGTTTCAAGCAACGTGCGTGCACACGGACACGAACATCAAGGGCAAGCAATGTTAGTCTCCCTCATGGCGGCCGTTGCCCCGCATGCTACCTGTATAATTTTAATCACTCCAATGGATGACTTCCTGTGGGCGTTTAATCCAGGAATATAATAATTCGGGTTTGAATTCTGCCGAAATGTAGATGGTAGTGTAAAATATTCAGACAGGAATAAACTGTAGCACGGCGTACAAATAAAATATCACCATGGAAGCAGACAACGACTTCGACGATCTTGCCGAGCTGATTAAAATGCTCACTATGCTTTACAGTGATAACAAGGAAGCTGAAGTTGATGAAGAATGCATACGCCGAGCATTAACTACTGCAGGGGTCATTGTTGCTGGTGCCCAGTTGTCGAACGACCTACGGAAAATCATACACAATCCACAACGCTTATACCTCTGCCGATCTCACCTCCTACCTGATCCACGACAGGACATGACATGGCAAAGGCTATTCAGGAGCCAAGACGACCGTGCATCTATTACAACAATGGGCCTCGATGTGGATACATTCAGCTTCATCCTTCGTGCTGGATTTTTCTCGGAAATGGTTTTCCAACCCCATCCCTTGCAACGATGTGGATTCCACAGGATTGGCACGTCCCTCACTGCAGCCCCTGGATGCAGCTGGTGCTCTCGGGCTCGTTTTGCACCAATGGAAAACCTGGGAAATATTGAGAAGACGTTGAAATGTTGAGTGTTTTATGGCCACTTGTTATTGCATTACAGGCCCATTGTAAGGCTATACGCCGGCTTGCCACCGCGATGAGTACCGGTGAAGCCAACGCAGGAAAAAAGAGAAACTTACAGCAGTTTCGGATGGAATCGGTTCTGACGAAAAACACAAGACTTGCCGAACTCGCGAGTCTCTGGGGTGGCTGGAGCTCGGGTACATTAGCTCGCCAGCAAGCAGTGCATTAACAGACTTACAGCCATTCCGGATGGAAAATGCAGGACTTGCCGAACTCGCGAGCCTCTAAAGAGGCTGGAACCTCGGGTACATTAGCTCGCTAGAAGCAGCGCATCCAATGAGGTAGAGCATACCAAATCAGTTGCACGGGTATGGCAGCAAAAGAAACACTCGGCTTCACCAGTTAAGCTGCCACCCGCTGGGTAACAAACCACATCTGCGAGATTGATCAGCGCTGAACAAGGACGAGCGGACCGCGCCAGAAAAAATGTGCCTTTTTTGCAAAACAAAGTTTACTCGTGGGGTCAACCCATGCTTCAGGTCTAATCCTGGAGCCGGCACGTCGGCAACCTTCCATCTGTGGAACAAAAATATTATATTCGGCAGATGAAAAGGCTACGGCAAGCCATTCGATCACATACCTACCCTGTATGCGGTATCTCTATAAAATAAATATGGGTTAGTCCATTGCCCTGCACATGACCGAGTATCCCTATCAGCCACACGCTTCTGTCTCCTATTTGCCCACATTGTTTCACAAACCTAGTAATGGTCATCTAATAAAATTTGCTTTGCCACATGCGGCGCTGAAGCTACTACGCTTCGGCTGTGATGGTACGTGAATCGTCGGGTGGCAGCGGTTAACCTTCGCCACGTGACTTGCGGCGCAGCTGTAGAAAGCATGGACCCTTACTAATAATGTTTGTTTATGTTTGCATCCACAAGTCCATTCAAGGCTTTGTCGCGTGCACTTCTTTTCTTCCAACAACATGCTTGCCGTCAGGTGGCGACTTGTGTGGGTCACCGCACACCAAGTTGTTCCATTACTTGCGTGTCGCTGGCTGACAAGCCATGCGGTTCGCATCCAGGTCACTGGATGCCACGCATCGCACGTGTCGCGTCACGTCCTCGTGGTCTTAAGGCTGCAGTGGCACGATTGGACTTTGCGCACGGCTGGCTGACAAGCCGGACGGCGTCCAGGATACTGGGCAATGCGCACCCATTCCGCCGCCTTCGGACGGCGTGCTTGGTTGTCCACGCGAACACCGCACCCTGTTCCCTCTTCTGCGTATGCATGAAGGGTTTTCCCAAAGCCGTATGGCCTAGGGGTGGGACGGCGGTGCACCTCGGTTTAGAGGTAGCTGTCAAGCTGCCGAGTACGTCCAGGACACTGGATGTCGCACCGTCTCATCTCTGACACCATCCTTTTGGGCGGTGCATGCGGGCACTCATGTGCAAGGCCAGCCGGCAAGCTGGCCGTCGCTCTCGGGACACCAAGGGCGGCATACACATGCACACCCTGGAAGTGGGATGGAAGGGCCGACCCTGGCACACTGCCCTGCTGAGAGGGAAGTCCTATGGCCGGAAGTACATTTTTTTGGGGAAAAAAGGATGTATGTCACCATGTCGGCGTCTGGCGCATGTGGGCATCGACTTCAAGCTCCAGCGGGTGGAGTGTCCTTCAAGTCAGGACCTTGGGGCTCATAACCTGTAAGAGCTAGAGTGAAGACGCTCTACATGGTTGCGTGCGTAAATTAAGAAGTACGAGAATTAAATAAAGAGTACTCACATCCCTAACACCGTAAGGGTACGGGATGGGGTGTGAGTGAGCGGTCATGCAGTAAATAAATTGGATGGAATACCAATACCAAACGTTGGATCGCTTGTTCCAACAAGTATATTTAGCTACAATTATATAGCATGTTGAGCGACAACTGCTACCTCAGTCCATTCCATTGCACGCGACTGAGGTGAGCTACTTCCTTACCATACCTAATGCTCATTCTGTACATAGATCCTTTGTCTGGGTATTTGCCAATACAGTCCGTTCTATTGCATGCGACTGAGACCCGTTGTCTAGCCACACGCTCCCTTTCCCACCCATTCGTCCTTCCACAACAATTGCCATCAGGCATGGTGAGATGAGGTGAGGGCAGCATGAAGGTGATGGTGACGCAAGGGTGGGCGCAACCAGTCACTGTCGCCAGGTAGGGTGAGTCAAGGCAAGGGTGGCAATCGTGCTATTGTGATTGCTGCGTTGTCGTCAGCATTCAGGAGGGTGCGGGTGGCTGAGGGCGAGGTGAGAGTGGGGGTAGCATGACTACAACAACGGTGCAGCAATCGCAATGGCATAATTGCCACCTCGTTATTGCCACTGGGTAGAGCAAGTGTGGACAGGTGCAGCATGAGGGTGAGGACAAGGGCAATGCGAGGACAAGGGGTGGACAAGGGCACAAAAACAAGGGATGGCGGAAAAATGACAATGACAGCGACTCAGCAATCGTGCTATTGCGATTGCCACGTCGTCGTCGCCATCGAGCTGGGCTGGCATGGGCAAACACAGCGTGAGGGTGAGAGTGATGTGAGGGTGGGTGGTGGGGTGAAGGGAAAGGGGATGTGAGGGCAGTGTGAGGGTGAGGACGAGGGTGGGCTGCATGTACCCATGTGGGTATACCTATGGTGTGTGGGGGTGGTGCACATCGCGCTTGTCATTGGGGTGAGGGCGGGCGAGGGCGACGTGATATATGTAGCATAATCTAACTATTACTACTGAAATAGGAGTTGAACAAGATTGCTGGTCACATGTAATGGTGCACAGCCCACATGAATCCATATATAATTATACCTCAGCAGTATCTCGTGTTTCGTGGCTGTCAAGCATTCTTATCTTACCGCATCCATCTGTGAGTCTGCGATGGCCATCATCGCAGTTGTCTTATGTCCCCCCTCCCATGCCCTAGAGATCGCCATTTACCAATTGTTCATATGGCATCCAACAAGGACCGCCTGTATATTGCCCTCTATGCTCGCATGGCCAGTGTGCCCGTTATGCCGAATGAGGAGGATAGGTACATGTTCTACCTATTACTGCTACGGCCTAATGGTCAGGTATAGATGATTTCGATGTCTCACAGGTACCACTGGGCCTTATTTATCGGTCCAAAAGAAGAGACCACCCATGCAGGTGGCGTTAGAATCCACGTGAAGAACATCTTAGTGGACGGCATCGACCGCTGGGTATACGAAGAGCTTCACGTTACGCTGGGCGGTACAGGTGGAAGCCTGGTACGGATCCAAATCGCTAAGATCCTCGACAGGGAGAAGCTTCTCCCTCTGCTGTTGTCTATTCCACTTAAGGATCGCGGGTCATCATGGAATTGTGTTGAGTGGGTCAAGGAAGCAGTGGGGATACTATGGGAAGGTGATGGGATTGTTGGAAGGCATGCAGAAGATTGGGAGGCCATAAGGGATGCCTCGATGGCATACGTCACACGCAAGATTTGGGAAGGTCGTTTGCATGAAGAACCGCACAGCAGATGGAACAAGTCAATGGTACCGACCTACGACCTGTTGAAGAAAAAGGAGATTGTTAAATGAGCGTCCTGTTAACGCATGTAAGGGCTGAAACATGGCATCGTCTGAAAGAATATAGGCAGGCATGATGTGCTATGACAATAGCGAAGATACAGTTGTTGTGCACAATACGGCAAACGAACTGGTAATATTGACCTATAAGAATAGGGAAGACTGCGTAGCGACGCTGCACCATAACGCTGCAATACCGCCGTTCTGATCATGCAGTGAAGCTGGCTGAGCTCAACATGAGGGTTAGACCATCGTACGGCTCAGTTTACCTCTGTAGCTGCCAGATGGCCTCATAGATATTTAAGTAGCTACCCTTGTCAACTTGTCCTTCAAGTTCTCTCACAATCACACCGGCTCGTCCAGCTCAGCTGTCGGACACTTGGTATGATGGCTTGAAACGGAAGCATACTCGCCTCAGTCATCGTGCGCGATACGGCAAGCAAATTGAGGGAGTGCTTGTGGACTTCGTGGGGCTAAATACTGCAGTGCAAAGGTCATCGTAAAGCGAATGCAAAAAGGCTGGTGTAAAGTCGCGTGGGCATTGTCGTATGAGTTGCGTAAAATACAAATACGCATGCTTTGTTTAGAATGAAGGGAATGGTCCGTAATATTTCAACCGCAAATTCTCCATTTCCAAACATTCCGGCATTGGTGACAAAAAGTGCTCCGATTCCCCCTTCCACCACTCATTCTGAGGATTTGGTTGCAGACGCGCCATAGTGTATTCCCAGTATGTTGGATACCATCCGGCAGTTTCCCAGTCTATTATTCCGACCACGTCGTCTCCACGAACCAAGATATTAAAGCTGCTGAGGTCTCCATGGGTGAACACTGGCATAGACCAAGATTGGTCCTGCAAGCGCATCATAGCACCAATTTCAGGGTAGTTTTCTGGCGGGTTCTTCAATCCATTGCGAAGGAAGAGGTGGAAGTCATGGATGGTGTCAAACGGTCCGACTGTGTGGGATGTCCCGGCAAATCGTGAGTCGTACAGTGGTCCACCAATGGCATTGGATATCCCAGGGCCTGGAGGTTCAAGTTTCCTCATTTCATCCACCATCTTCTTCAGTTGGCTGAAAATCGCCTCCTTGGATTCTTCTGACCTCGATGACCACCCATACATCAGCATGTCACCCTTCATTCTCTCCATCAGAATGTATTTCCAACCCTTGTGGGCGAAGGCACAATAAACCTTCGGAACAGGAATGGCTGTGTTTTCGGCTATGAATTGAAGGGTAGAAGCTTCAGCGAGCTGCACAAGGCATCCATACTTGACACAGAGCGTATCTGTGAGAAATAACATGTTCCCACGATGTTTACGAAAACGGCTGATTGTCTTGATGGCTGCTAGCAAAGCAAGCCGACGGAAGGTGGTGTTTCCTATATTTATATTGGCATGTTGGGGTGTTTCTGGCGTTTCTGCAGCTTGCATCCTGTAACATCAAGTCGATTATTGCCACATTACCACACAGATGTCTCACTGAATATTACCTGGCTCTGAAAATGTTCATGGGCATCCTTGGAGTTGGGAACATGTAGCAGATGATGTTTGAATTCGTTTAGGCCTGCCAATTCAATTTCAATGTCAGCAAGTCAGCTTTAAATTATGAACAAGCGTGGCAAGATATTGCTAAATGTAAGTGTGGTTTTGTTCCGCTTATGGAAATAACTTCACCACAAGAACTCCGTGTATGAATTCATCATGAGCTCAATCATAGCTTGTGTTGCTTCCCAATTGACGGCTTCTTCATTCCGATGAATGGTATGGGAGTGGTGGTCAACGCTAGTGGGATTATTAGGGAAGTTGCTGAGGAAGAATGCGTGCAGGGCGCGTCAGATGAGAAAGACCCCCAGCGGGATGACTGGAGGCCAACAAGAGGGGTTGAACTGAGCTTACTGGACAGAGTATGTAAAAAGAGGGAAAGGGGGAGGAGAAAGTGGAAGAGGAAGTTGTCAAAAGGTGGCGGAGGCTAATAGCAAGCATGAGGTGCATGGTGCCTGCATGTGATGTGCATGCATTCGGTTTTGTGGATCACAATTCTCGTGATTCGATTAGACCGTTAAATTGCAGTGAGATATGATTTGTGGCAGTATTGGCCGTGATTCGAGACTTACGGTCGAGGTAGCTGGATGCACAGCATTTGGATATTTGGTCTTTGATATATACCTAACCTATGTCCTTTCTGAATGCTCCATCACCTGATTCCCCTCTGCTTTGGCGGTGGTGTTAATGAAGAGATTTTTCAGCTCCTCTCTGGGCGGAAAGTCATGCCAATATACGTTCGGAAGCTTGCTATTCAGGCGGAATAGCAAGCCTTCCAGGCGTTCCTCCTTCACCCAGGCCGACTTCCAACCGCATGCGCTGCACTCCATCCGCACGCCTTCCCTGTCCCCTCTGACGATAAAATCGCGTGGATCTTTCGGCCCTTCAGTGCCGCAAATCCGAAACTCCATCCCCCATGGTCTGAATGGGAGAAAGTGCTGTGCAATCCTTCTGGTACGCACAGCTCCAGACTCCCGCTCTCGGTAGGTCACAACCACGGCTGTCGAATCCAACAGGTGCGTGTCGCTGCCGAAGCAGCGCATCGCGGTCTCCCAGACGTCCGTGGTCTTGTCGACTGCAATGCGCTCGATGAGCTGGCTGATGGCATCCTTGGCATGCTCTACCCTGAAAGACCTCGCGGTAAAGCCCACAACTAGGTCTAGATGGTCGCTAAATGTCCAGGTCAGCCATACTGCTCTGCAAATTATGCCATGCTTACTGGTCCACCAATTTTTGAAAGCTCTGGAAAGTACTCAGGGATCTGATTGGAAAACCGCCCACAGAGACGAAGAGGCCCCGCCAGCCCCCACGCGAGAACGGAGATGCATCATACCAGTCGGCACCCTGCATTCCCTCCGCTAACATTGCCGCCTTTCCTGCCTCGGCCATGCTTGCGGATAGTTCATTCGTACAGAACTGCTCCAACAGATCCTGTAAGAGGCCCCTCGCCATAGTACTAGGCGCGTTGGACCACATGAGTGTGCCAGCATTGAAGTCCATCATTGCCTCGATGACGATGAATGCGTTCGCTGGAACTCCGGATATCACAGAGCGCCGGATGAACTGGATTCCAGGCTGCACCCATTGACGGGCAAGCTGTTGGCCACCTGGCCGGAGCGGTATGTCGATTAGATGGAGCTGTATTGAAGGTCAGTTCGCTGAAGGAGAGTGACTTTCGGCGATTCACATTTTCTGGGAATGACATGTAGTGGTTTTTAAAATCGAGGCGCAAAGCCTCAGGCAGCAAGCTTTTATCACTACTTGGTACATGCATGCTGATGAGCACGAGTGGCCAGCAGAGCTTTGCTCGCCTCTTGCTGCCATAGCCAATAAAGGTATACTGGCGGTGACGTGGCGTCAGTGTGGAAGTTGTAGAATGGGTGAAAATCCGTGCGATCTTACCGGAAGGCCCCCTTGGCCTTTTTCCTTTTTCCAGTGCCTCTGATCGCAGGGCAAGCATCTGAACTCGATAGCCTCCTTTGCAGTCCCCATAGCAATGCAGCCAGACCCACGTTTCTGAGTCTGCTCACAGACGCGGGCTTTGCAGTCCACACATTCGCGTATAACTGACCCAATCTTGTCTCCACAAAAGCAGCAGAAGGCCTTCTCGACTTTGAGTAGGGGCAGTTCTTCCAAATGGATACGGGGTGCTGGAATGCTATGGATCAGGCAATGCTTGACTCTCTTAAAACATCACCCTTACGGTCGATCACCGCAGTGTCATTAGAACAGCCTGGCTGTGCAACTTGGATAAAGTTGGGACTCCTTCCCCCAGGAATTCTGAGCTTCAAACCAGTAGTGGGTTGCGAGGACATGGTGGTAATAAGTAGAAGGCAGATGTGTTGGTCTGAAGACAGCTGGCTTTTTCAGTCTCGTGATGCTCAAATGGCGTAAACACACGCTTGCAAAAATGGCCATGCATTAGCCACATGTTTGGTATTCAGGGCAGCATCTCCGCATATTCTTCCTTGGATGAGCTGTGTTTAATCCCATCCCATGAGGGACAAATTACACTGCTAAGTATATTATTAGATACTAGTGGGGAGGACCCATCTCTGCTTGTACTGCATCCTTTCTGAATGCCTCACTGTCCAATTCCCCTTGCTTTTCACATTTTTCATACCTTCCACCCGGCAGGGCGGTGTGCCAGGGGGCTCTTCCCTTCGCTGTGAGGATGCGGTCGCCACCCCCGGTGTCCCCTTAGCGGGGTGGAGTGCCAGGGTCGGCCCTTCCACCCTACGTCGAGGAAGCGGCGCGTGCGCCACCCCCGGCCTCCCACTGATCTGCAGAGCAGAGCATGTAACGTTATTGCCTGGGGATTCTCTTTTGAATGTGCTAGCTGGGCTTCTAACCAAATCGAGAACATAAAAGTTGCGATCGTGCTCGCTTATACGGTCCCAGTTTCCTGATGCAGGAGCAATAACCAGCTTGCCAGCCGGCCGCGCACATGTCTGTACGCATGCACCACCCGAAAGGAATTGTATCGGGGACGAGCTGGTGCGATATCCAGTGTCCTGGACATACTTGGTAGCTTGACAGCCACCTGTACACCGGGGTGCACCGCCGTCCCAATCCCTAGGCTTTGTTGCCCTGGGAAAACTCTTCATGCATACACAGAAGAGGGAACGAGGTGCGGCGTTCGCGTGGACAACCAAACCCACCGTCCGAAGGCAGCGGAATGGGAAGTGCACATTGTCCAGTAACCTGGACGCCATCCAGCTTGACAGCCGGCCGCGCGCAGAGTCCAATCATACCACCGTGGCTGTAAGGCCTCGAGGACACGACGCGACGCAATGCAATGCGTGGCATCCAGTGACCTGGATGCGAATCGCACGACTTGACAGCCAGCGACACACGAGCATGGAACGAGATGATGTGTGGTGACCCGCACAAGTCGCCACCTGACGGTGAGAATCCGCGTTGTTAGAAGAAAAGAATGGCATGCGACGCGCGAATTTAAACTTGGACGTGCAAGCATGGACAAATATGTTTAGTAAGCACATGCGTAATCCATGTATACCTAAAATTGGAAATATCTCTACCTCAACCCTCACGTGCATGCCGTGAGTCACCAATCGCTAAAGAAGGGGCAGTTGTGAGCCGCTGTTGGTCGCATGGATCGTGCCGAGCCAATATCCACAGCTGACTCGACACATTAGGGTCAATTTTGTAGGGTGTCACAACAGATTTATTGGATTTATTGCTATTTCAGGATTTTAATCACGAACAAAATGACAAGCCAGATACATTTTTTTTGTTGGGTGTAAGTACCCTACATTGCTGCATCTACGAATCGAAGGTCCGCTGCTCGGCCATGCAGGGCAACATTGCATACTCATCACATTCACCGCGGGTATGATTGCCGCGTGCTATGGAATTGAATCAAGGAGGGGTCGACGTTGGACTCAATTCAATTCAATTAGGGAGGACGTTGCTAAAGAGGCGGCATCCATGGCAGCACGAATGGCCTGGTAGAGCATCTCAACCCCTGCCTCCAAGACACACGCTAATAGAACAAATCACATTCATATCTTGATGCTTCCCAATCGCCGTCGTGCTCGATTGGAGATATCCATAGCTCAACACGACCTTAAATGAACGTAGGTGACATGTCTAGTTGTGAAAAGTACCTCATGTCCAGGGGTACCCCTCCAATCGCTGTTGTTGGTGTAGAAGTTAATTGGAAAGGAAGAATGCGTTGGACCGCGACGGAACTAATGCAGCGGGGGCGTATCCCCATCAGCAACATTGCAATGCGCCTTCATGTCCCAATACTCCCCAATTGCAGTCGTAGTAGTCGACAGGGATACCTAGACACATCTCAAAAACATATTAAATTTAGATGAGGTCTCTGGATCTGATAAGTAGCGCGTGAACGGGCGTACCTCTCCAAGCACTGCTGTAGTTGTCAGCCAGAGAGGAGGAATCTGCCAGACCGAGACATAAGCCACGTAGCGATTGGCCTCCCAATCTCCAACATTGAGATACGCCTAACACGCCTAGGCGTGAACACTAAGAGCAAGGCATTAATGTCGTTTGCTCTGACGTTCGTGGCAGGCACTCACTCGTAACCCCATACCTAGCACCTGTGCCCATTTTGCATGAGCTGCCGCCCAAAACAATCCTTGACTCATTCTACGCTTACCCTCGCATCAGCGGCGATGGTGATGGCGGTATTGTGCTACTATATTCTGCGATTGCATCGTTGTCGTCACGCCATCGCAGAACAGCATGTAAATGCGTTTCAAGAAAATGAAAAGGAGGGTGAAATTACAAGCATTTTGTCATAAGTAAGGCAGGTCCATCAGTTAGGCTTTAGCGCTGAGGGATACGAAAGAATTCTGTACATGGGGCGGAACAGGAAACGAGTGCCAGTAAATCGCGTCATTTCCACCTGGCAAGCGATGGATCGTGGCGATTTCGGTGTGGCGGACCTTTCGCGACTTCCACCCGCATTTTAGGCAGTGGGTGCGCGAGCACCCCTCCTTCGTCCTCACCGCAATGTCCGACGGGGCGACGTGGCAACCATCTCCGCAAGCGATGAACTGCAAACCCCACGACGTGAACGGGGGAGAATGTAGCGACGCCACGCGGCAGAGCAGTTCGCCGCCGGAACCGCGCTCCCGGTATGCAATGAATACCGGCCCGCCTTCGAGTACTGCAGGCACCGAGCTCAAGGCTTTGGAAAAAGCCGCCCAGATGGTCGGCGGCTCTTTGGAGGGGGTGGCGTTGTTGATGGCCAGTGCGCTGACCATTGCTGTAACGAAAGCACGCGTACGTAAGGCGACGCCTGCCGCCGCGGAAAACCAGCAAATAAAGTCGAAATCGTCCCTGAAAATATAGGCGTCAGAACAAGTGCAGCTGGTTAGAGTTCGATTAACTGAAACATACTGCTGTAGTAGCTTTCTCGCCTCCGCAGCTCGCTCCTCGTCGTAGGCGCCAGCGCTAATGAGGGTGATAAAAAGGCCCCGCCACCCCCCACGCGCAGCTGGCGATTTGTGGAAGCAGCCCCCGCTCGGGGCAGTCGCCATGGTGGCCGCCGAATTCGCCTTCCGCATCCCTTGGAGGACGCTCTCCCCAAGGAAAGCCCGAACGAGATCCGAGATTTGGGAATACGCGGGCTTTGTGCTCTGCTCGCCGTATTGCAGGGCCCCGGTCAGCGTATCGGAAGAAGTGCGGAGGAGGACAAACGTATTCGCCGGAAAGCCTATGTCTATGGACTGGCGCACGAAAGCAAGTGCGCTGCTGAGACCGTTGGCCGCAGCGGAACTTCCGCCTGCCTGCAGCGTCACGGAAGCAGCAAACAACTGTAACAGGAGGTCAGTCTCATTGCGCATTGTTGGGTTTAGGAGCGAGTGACGCGTACGTTGTTGCGCTGTGCGAGATACTCCTGCTGCAGGTCTAAACGCAAACACCCACAGAAAAGGTCTTGCGCTTCCAGGAGGCTCTCTGCGCAAACGACAACCAGCGGCCAGGTGATCTTTGAGTGCCGGCGGCCTGTGAGAGAAGCGGGCGTTTGCTGAGCGTTTGTCAGCGCGCCGTACATACCACATTTGCAGGCCACTCACTTCGATCCCGGCACTGTTGCTTTCGTCGTACATCTTCATCCTAACGCAGTGGGGGCAGAGGAATCCACCTGCTCCCGCCTCTCCCACTCCGCCATTGCCAAGGCATCCGCGGTCTCCCTGACAGACCTCCACGCTGCAGGTTTCGCACCTCTTCCAAGATACCGACCGACCGCCGCAGAAGCCGCAGTACTTGTCGTCTGCTGCAGTTGGATGCTGAACGATGCCAGCGAAGTCGACATCCATCGCTTCGACCTGCGCATCATCCTTTGGATTTCGAACCCGGTCTGACGGGCTTGCTTTTGCAATGCCTGCTGCCTGGGCAGCTTGGCGCAGTGCGGCAGCTCTGTTGGGTCGCATGGGAAATATGTGAGGTTGAAAGAAGGGTAGCGGTGGCAAGGAGATCCCTTTTATACGTCGCGGCATCAACTCCGCCATCCGCATTCGTTTTGTTGGCTCATGACACCTGGGGTGGCCCCAAAAAGGTTCCTATTGTAATATGAATGATGCCGCCTAAAGTACAAACTAGGATCTGGATGAGATAAACCTTTCCCCACCCACGCCCACGTGCATGTCACCAGCATGGGGTACTCAATTGGAAATAACTCAATACGACCTTAAATAGAGGTGATATCTCTACCTTCCGGGCGGCCGCATTCCGCCAATCGCTTCTGTTGGTGTAAAAGGAGAATGCCTTGTGGATCTCCAGCAGGGGTTCGTCGCCCACACTTGCAGGTGAAGTTGACATGTTACAAATCAGATAACTCTCGACCCTTGTGAAGACATAGCACTTACGGTCCACTGCCATGCCATCAGAAGATGGGCCAGGTTCCATCACTTGGGCGGGGTCCAGGCTCCTTCTGCCCTGAATTCTTATTTTGAAGCCGTGACTGGGTCGCACGGACATGTTGGTAATGGTGGCAATGGGTGAAGGGTGGGAGTGACGTTCTGCTTTGTGATTCTCGTAATGGTCAACCGGTTTAAATACGCGACTCCGCCCAAAGCAGCTATGCGCAACTTTCCTGGTGGAAGCCTTCTGCCCTGCTACCCTCAGCATTATTTCACTTATGCAATGCTACCGCCGGCGCAATTCCTCAAGAGGCCCGGCTTTCAGGAAATGCGTGGCTCACGTTTTTTTGGTCGTACGCATATTCGCGCTTCAATCTCAGCTGTAGGGATTCGCGGACGTAGCTGTCGACGCTATTATTGAGCTGAACGGAGAGGAATACAAGCGGCCAGGTCAGCTTCGCGTGTTTCCTGCTGCCATAACCGGTGAAACCATACGTGAGAAGCGGGTGGCCCGCGACGTGAGGGGGTCCATCGCAGATAAAATTCACCCGTAACTCACCGGAAAGTTGGAGGGCCCGGTGTCTGCACTTCTCCAGTGCTTTTGAGTGCAAGGGAAACAGCGGAAGGGCAGGTCCCTTTGCGCGGTCCGCGGGTAGATGCACCCGCCACCCAGCTCTTCTTGTTGCTCGCAAATATATGCGTTGCAGGTAACGCACACGTGTGGCTCGCCGGCGATGAAACCGCTGCAGCTGTTGCAGTATTGGCGCTCCACCGCCAGCGGTACCTCTGGCTCTTTTTAATTTCAACGGCCTATTCAGTAGCCGATCAAGCTGGAAAGCCGTGGGGAGCAACTCACCGTCCGCTGCTGCAGAGTCGGGTGCGGCAGGGTTGCTGCTACTGCGACCAGATTCCGACGCCTTAATTTTTCCAAGATACGGCTTTCGGGCGGGATTGCGGGAAGCATTAGCGTTCGGCGGCGCCCGAGGCATGGTGAATGTGGTTGAACGTGCTAGCGAGAGAGAGAGAGAGAGAGACGAAGCGGGTGGCGGGTTAGAGAGAAGCGCGACACGCGTTTTATATGGGAGTGAAACTGGTCTTTGGCTTTGACAGCAGGTTTCACACGCGAGTGACGAAAAAGATAAACAAAGGAGCAAAAATGCCGTTGCGGTTGACGTGTCGGCATTTTGTGGCGAGGGTGGTTTTGCGGCCGAGGTGTGGACGACACTTTGGCAGAGTTCGCGAGGTATGAGGAAGTGGCACTGCCCCTAGTAGCTACGATACGCGTCAGAAGAGATAGTCCCTGTACATAAATATTATATACATATCAGGCCAATGCAGCTCAGTTCAGGACTTCACTCCGGGATGGCGCACGCCGATGCCGTTCAGTACACTTGGACAACTACAAAGCCAATTACAGGAGCCGGATGGGACCCTACAATTTTACTAACTGAATGTACAGAGTTGACTTTGGTCAACGTGCATTGTGGACCGCCATAGAGCAGACGGCGGATCTGGTCTGCTACTAGGAGGTAAGTCATGGGGCCGCCAAATCAGTACTACGGTCCTGCATTTCGTACTAATTTACGCCGCATTTTCAGAGGAAACAGGGCATCTGTCCGTTGCTCCCCCGTGTAGCTATGATCACCCTTCCACCAGGCATCGTCTAAGCACATTTTTTTCGCCAAGCAAACTTACTGGTACTGACAGCCGAAACAACCTTCTCTTTGAAACCACCGAGGCACTACAATCTCACCCAGAGTGCAGTAGAAGAACTCACGGAATGATCGGGCGCCTTTGCTCACAAGATTGGAGAGTAGCCTTAGTAGTAGCAGACTTCGTCACCAATCGATATTCACTCGTGATTGGCTTGGAGGTTCACTTCGTTCAATCGAGCTGACTCAAAGTACACCGCCTCAGTTCACTCTAATTCATTCCGCGGAAACACCAGGCAAAAGCAGCTATGGCATAGATGAAGCGATTACTGTACAACTCCTCGTGCCGCATGGGCGCGTCCGCCATCAAAGGGGCCAATGCCGCTTCGTTCTGCCTTCAGAGCCCCCGGCGTGTTATCTGTGGCCGATGCTGTCCGGCATGGCAGGCTGAGTGAAGAAGGGAGATGCTTCCTCTGTGGTTATATGCGGTTCATCACCAGGTGCGGAGCTGATCCGGTCCAAGAGGGCAGACCAGCACTTTGGGTAGTAGTGGTGACCCATTGTGCGTTCGGGAGCGCCGTGGGCACCGGGAAGCCCCAGAGAGCTATTCGGGCCGAGGAGGGGCTCCAAAATGTTCCCCTTGGCCATGCTGTCAGATATTCGCGATCGGTTGGGTTGGGTGGCGTCAATGCGCCAACGCGAGGCCAGCATGGCTGGTTTCGACGCCATGCAAGGCAAAGGGGGAAGTTTCGGAAGTGGGTTGTGGGTCTGGAGTGGTCGGGGGATGCGGAAGGCGTCGATGGCGACGGGGCGTCTCACGAGGGTGTCGGTGGACCTGGTGGGAGGGGCATTCGTGACTCAACCCAGATACTAGCGGGCACTGGGATATTTATCTGCGTTTTTGTTTGCAGCAGATGCTTCGAATTACCTTTGTTATTTGTATTATTTTAATCCCCTTTCCTTGCGGTAATGGCCCCGTCCGCAATTGAGGGGTCCACCCAGGGGTGTCGATGTTTACTTCGGCAAGGAAGTGGGCCAATGTAAATGGGGTCCATATGATTTATTTAGCAAAACTTAGTCAAGCGGGCCTAAGCGTCGATCTCGGAACCATTGGAGGCACGGTGCTTACTGCCAGATGCGTTTCATGAAATTCAACTATAAGGTACTCTACTCAGAGGGGGAGGCGGTGCCATACTGTGAGAACATGGGAAAAAACGCCAAACCAGTTTGCCAACGCCGTCGCCTTTCCTGCTCACGTTGAAGTTGGTCTTCGGCGTGCAAATCTGCGTTTTGTGCCATTTGCTTCTCTGACCGCATCCCATTCTCGATGAAGTTGAAGAGAGAGCCCGCTGCATACTGGGTGAATGAGTACCTAGTCTCTCCCTCCTGAATCTTTGTGTTGTAATGGGTGACGACTGCGGAAGGGATAAGTACCGTTGCTCCAGGGGGAAACTCGACGACGATGCCGAGTTCTCTGAGTGCGAGGTGGCCGCCTAACTTGTGGTCAAAGTGACCTAGCGCGGTGATTGCACAGATCCCGAACGAGAGGTTTGCGGAGTCGCGGTGCGGGCGACAGATGGTGGCCGGACCAAGATTGTATGCTGCAGCAGGCATGACGGAGGTACTGAACGGGCGTTGCAAGCCCGGCCGTGAGTGGTAAAGCTTGGAAAGTGAGCTGTCATAATACGCATGCGTCCTGGGGAAGAACGCCTGGAAGGCCTCTACAACCGCGTCGTCAGCAGGAAATCGGGCAGTGAGCAGCCGGAACGGACTATTCTGAAAGCCAGCTAACCGGGCGATGGCTTTGCTTTCCCCCAGTTGTGCAACCACTTTGTGGTACATAGTCGGAACGGTCGTTTGCATTGGCTCCTTAAATTCACCATTAGCGAGAAGAGCTGTGGCACGGTATGAATCAAAATGCACAGTTTGCCCCCCTCCATACGATATTCCAGTCACGACGGTGTGGAAGAGGCCCCTCCTGCTCCGCTTCCCTTCTGGAAGCGCAGCCATTGCTTCCTCGAATGGACGGAGGAGGGCTGAGTGGTACTGAAAGTCGGAAAGAACGTCTTGGAGAACGCTTTCAAAAGTACCCCTCGCCCGCCCGGCGAGCACAGCGATGACGCGCTGTGAGGCATCTAGGACAGCATGGGGTGTTCTGTGACAAAGTTTCGTTAGCTACAGAAGTTCCAGATTCGCGATCTGGAACCTCGATTTACCTGCCGTCCCACTTCACCAACCCGAGGCCGCTGGAAAGGACCTCTGAGAGCGTGGATTCGTCCTCTGGAGCAACGCGCGTACGGCTGCCCAACCAGCCGCCTTCTGCTGCCTTCAGAACGCCAGCAGACTCGGTAGTAATCGTGAGAGAGCCTTGTTGGACCATGCTGAAAACTCGCTTCTGCACTACCTTTTTTGTGAACGTTTTTTGAACCCCCCCGTTTGCCTCCTGTACTAATTTTCTCTTTTTCGCCCTTCTCTGACATCTTTTTTCTCTCCGCGACATGTTCTTAGCTGCGGTAGTAGACGGCCCAGCTGAAAATTTATGCGCGACCTGGATCTCCGGGGCATTTTGAAAGCGACTTTCCTCCGTCTGCTCCTCTCTGCAGTCAATTGGTCGCTCGGTCAGGTCGAACGCGTCTTCCAGGGTACTCGCGAGGTCATACTGGGTCAGAGTGACGTTGGAGAATGCTATGCCGTCGAGATTGTGGTCCATGGTGGCGGGGGTTCACAAAGAGCCCAACGGGGTATTGTCACAGGGATTTGCCGGGGATAGCGATGAAATGACGGCAGTTCTGTGGAATCCACCGATGAAGCTTCGTATGATACCCGGGCCGTACGTGGCGCCGACCTGGGTTGCATCTGGGTGCCTGTCGGTTGGTGAAGGCGGCGAAGTAACGCAAGTGGCCCATTCCCTTTTTTGTGAGGTATCCAACCAATCGCGGCTCACCAACCATGCCACTAAAGATTCGTCAAAAACATTACGTGACAATCCTGCTTTGCGGATGCCAGGTCAGGAAGTCCTAAGCGCCCACTGACCGCTGAAATGGCGACTACGGCATCAGGGTCTCTCGCGTCGTTCCCTTCTTTGTGAGGCATCCAGCCAATCGGAGCCCACCAGCCGCGACAAAGGAAAGATTTTGTGAAATCCTGCGTTGCAGACCGGCGAGCGTGAAAGTGAGGGGCGGGAGTGCACTGTTCTGCTTGTTCGGGGGACGGATGAATGCGATGCATGGGACGCAGGGGACGGATTTACATGGCATGCAACGTTGTCGAACGAACGTCAGCCCACAGCCTCGTTCTGCAAGCGGTGAAACTCGTCGATTCTGCCTGGGAGCTCCTGTTCCTCCAAGTTTGCCAGGACGTGAGTGTGACCCATGGTTCCGTCCGCGTACGGTTCGGCATACGTGCCAAAGGCCTCCTCGACAGTGCATGCGTCTTCCCCTCCGGGTTCAATGGTGAGCAGCTGCAGCAATTTTCCCCAGCAAACTTCGCAATAATATTCACTGAGCTCTGTTTCCAGCTCTTGTAAGGCGGCACACATGCTGTAGTTGCTGGCGGGGTTGGCATACCGAGAAACGACTGCTCTTGTGACCTTATTATCCAGAATCCAAGCCTGGTCCGCATTTTTGAAATGTGAAGGCATAACGCTTCTGGAGCCAGATGCATTTGGTTCCGGGTTATGGCGCCGAAAGCGAGTGGGCCTAACCGGCTGTTTGCCTTTCGCTGGCCTAAGGAAAGCACGTAAGTGTTTTTATGCAGGGAACATAGCCGCCATCGGTGCTCCGCCAGTGCTTACCTCCCGTCTCGAGCACCAGAGAAGGTGCGGTCCTCCTCTTCGTCCAGATATCGGACCGCGGGCAGGTGGGATTCGTGCCACCGCTCTGGGTAGGGGGCATCCAGGCGGTAGGGTATCTCTCCCCATTAAGGTCTGCCGCACTGAAATCCTCTCGATTCATCCCCTACCTGGGGGAAATGAGGCAATTTACTGGCAATCGCTTCCTGTTCCGCCCCACGCCCAGAACGCTTTTGTCTCCCTCGGCGCTGGCATCTAACTCATTTTGCGCCTTTTCTTACACATGGACGCATTGCTTGCATTTTACAACCTTTGGCAAAAACGCCTCCCCATGTATACTGGCAATAAACGCGGTCCCTCTGGCGCTTTGAATTTGGTGAAGGATAGATAGGTCACAGGTAATGCACAACACGTCCACGTGCTCTGCTACGGCAGCATGGCGACAACGGTGCAGTCGCACAACATGCCACCATAACGCCGTCGTTGTTTACCTGAGGGTGAGGGCGCAATGAGGCAAGGATATTGCGGACGGCAGCTCATGCGAAATGAGACAAAGGCGTAAGGTGCTGGGTTACAAGCGAGTGCGTGCGCACAGGCACGAACATCCGGGGCATGCAATATTAATGCTTTGCTCTTCGTTTTCACACCCGCATGCGTTGGGGCATGGTAACACACGCCACAATGCTGCAGAATGAGATAAAAACTGCTCCACGTCGGAACAAGCAAGGGCGTGTGCAGCCCCTCGTCGGCCCTGTCGCCGCAATTCTACGGACCTAGATACACACCCTCCATTCTCAAGGCCATATGCTTTACATTCTCGTACTTACTCAGCTTTCCTCTATTGTCTCGACCCTTCATTTTATATCTTATCTTTTACATTCGAGTACTTATAGCCACGAGTATATAGCTCCTCGCTCGACGACCGCTAACCTCACTCCGTCTTCCATTCTCCTCATAACCTTACGCTCCGTTACCTACGACGCGGTCTGACGGATTCTTCCATTCCAAGTGACAACTACAACAGTGATCGGAGAGGTACCCCGCCCGCAAGCTCCTTCCTTATCATATCTAGGCATTCCCTATCGACTATTGCGGCGGTGATTGGGGAGTATTGAGATATGGCATGATTCGTTTTAATAGCACGGGTTGGATGGCGACGCGGCGTAAGGGGTGGTGAGGGGGGACGGGGCCAAGGCAAGTGGCGTGATTTAGTGAGACCCAGGGTTGAGACCCTCTGCCAGGCACCGGCAAGTCACAAGGGCTGGGTCACGGTCACTGCTGGGCCAGCGGGTAGGCATCAGGGTCTCCCGTCATTCCCTTTTTTGTGAGGCATCCAGCCAATCGGAGCTCACCAGCCATGCCAAAGGATTCGTCAAAAATGTTACATGACAATCCTGCTTTGCAGATGGGCCAGGCCTTTCGTGTTGGCGATGAATGCTGCCTCTTTTGCACTGTTCAATCCAATTTCAATCGAGTCCTATGTCAACGGGACCGGCATCCAACGTTAACCTCCTTTATGGTCACACCACCGCCCCGGGTATTCTACCGGCCCTCGTTTCAATTGCATGACGGACGGCAACCATGCCCGCAGCGAATGCGCGACGACACAAGTGCGCAATGTTGCCCCCTGTGGCCACTGTACAAGTATTGCGGTAGTGAAAACAGCAGTCAACCTGGGGAGCGAGATGGCTGGTGAGTAAAACGGAGGTATCGCGTATCAAATTGCAGAAACAGCGACGGGGGAAGGTGTTGTGGGTGATACTACGGGTCAGAGAGCAAGGCAGAGAATGAGGTGACAGGCAGAAATGCGTCAGGCCGAGGCAACATGGGAGCGCGAGGTCGATTGGCGGCGGTCAACCAAGGATATGGAGATATTAACGCCAAGGGGGGGCCAAAGGGCCAAAAAATGCACCAGAAAAAAATTGCAACGCATACCAAACAGACGAGGCATGAGGCTGTCAAAAGTTGTCAATGTGGATTTATATAAATAGGTCGGGATATTACGGATTCAGTGCACTACGCTGAGGTAACAGAACAGGTATCGCGCTGCATTTCTCGCTGGGAACATAAAAGCAACTGGCTCACGCTGCATGACTTGTGGCGCGGACATCAGCCCAGATCCTGGAAAGAATACGTGGGTTTCAACTGTAAGGTTTTGCGGAGTGCGCAGAGTGTGCAGATTACACATGCGCTTTACCAGACATCTTTGTGCATGTTTTGCACCTTCAAGTGCATTCACGCGCCGCATGCGCTGCTTTTCTTCCAACAACACGGAGAACACCGTCAGGTGGCGACTCGTGTGGGTCACCGCACGCCGCGTCGTTCCATTGCTCGCGTGCCGCTGGCTGACAAGCCATGCGATTCGCATCCAGGTCACTGGATGCCGCGCATTGCATTGGGTCGCATCACGCCCTCGCGGTCTTACGGTGGACTCTGCGCGCGGCCGGCTGTCAAGCTGGACGACATCCAGGTTATTGGGCAATGCGCACCCATTCCACTGCCTTCGGGCTTGGTTGTCCGCGTGAACGCCGCACCCCGTTCCCTCTTCTGCGCATGCATGAAGAGTGTTCCCAAAGCCGCATGGCCTAGGGATGGGACGGCGGTGCACCCCAATGTAGAGGTGGCTGTCAAGCCGCCAAATGCATCCAGGACGCTGGATGTCATACTAGCTCGTCGATGACACATCCTTTTGGGTGGTGAAGGCACTCATACATGCGGCCAGCTGACAAGCTGGTCATCGCTCTCAGGAAACTGGGAATTGCACATACTTCCTCAAAGCGGGGCAGAAGGGCCGACCTGTCATTCAGATGTGCATGTAACACAACATCCTGAGGCGGCTGGCAAGCCAACCCTTTACACCAGGTCACTGGGCGATGCTCATTTCAGATGATCAGTTGGACTGGTCATTGCTCTCAGAACATTGGTCATTGAATTCACATTCTCAGTGGGGTGGAAGGGCTGACCCTGGCACATCGCCCTGAAGAGGGGAAAGCAAAACAAAAATAAATCACGTGGCCAGCTGGGAAGCTGGTCATCATTCTCAGGACACTGGGAGTTATGTGTACATCCTGAGGTGCAAGGGCCAACCCTCTCATGCCACCCTACCAAGAGAATAATTTGGAAAATAAATTTAATTAAATGACTGCGTAACGTAACATCAGGTCTAACAGGCCACTGGGTAATGTTGGCTGTGTTGGCCCAACTGTGATGCTGTATGTCCAGCCCACTGAATATCTCTTTGATATGCATGGTCCGTCATGATTTCATAAGTGGAGCAAGCTGGTTTTCATGCCATAGCAAATGCATACAAGTACAAAGCCCTGCAAACAAATAATGCTTTGCCTTCACATCAACACTCACTGCCATTGACATTCATCCACTTCTCGCTTTCATTTGTCGCCATGTCTGTCCAGAAAAACCTCGTGAAGCGTCCCAAGCCCATCAAAACATTCCGCATCCCGGTGATCAGGTGTGGGCTTGATGAAGTGACCTGGGCGGAAATACAGCCCTCCATGTTGTGGTACGATCTCCCCGAAAAACAAGTGTACAGTCACCCTGGTGGCGGACGGTACAAACGCTGCAGGGTTCCCGTTTATAACACCAAAAAGCAGCTTGTCGGATACTTGCCTCTTCCCCATAGATACACTCAGGGGTGGCTTCAGCTGTGCTACAACATTGTGCACCACCTGAACGAGTGGCGGGCATGGCTTGCCGAGGCTGCTCGTCCTGATGCACAAAGGAACGCACCAGTGCAGTTCCTTCAGTCCTGCGTAAATTCCAACGCAACGCGCATCGTGCAATATCTTGCTGCACGTTGCTACATCATAGATGAACTTCTCACGCACCCTATGTCCAAGGACGAGTTGGACCACCTTGACATCTTTGATGAGTACCTTCTCCGAGAGCACATGAGCTGGTTGTGGAATGAACGGTCGGCAGTCCCGAAAAAGCAGCAGAACTGGCTTGCTGTCGACCCAGTTCATCCAAAAAATGCAGCGACTTTCGGTGAGCTTCACCCTCACTCTGACCACAGTGCCCAGCGGCTGACAGAGTCCACGCATGAAGACTGGAAGAAAATGGGGCTGAGCGAGGACCTCATCGTACCTGTCACGGTGGCCAAGGCTGACATGAGTTGGATGTGGGGTGACATCACACACTACCGTTTCCAGGTTGCCTTCAACGAGAAGTTGGACAGCGCCTGGAGGTTTTACGCCGATGCCAAAGCAATGAAGAAATGGGGAGAGATACCCTATCACCCGGATGCCTCCTACCCAGAACGGTGGCACGAATCCCACCTGCCCACGGTACAATATCTGGACGAAGAGGAAGACCGCACCTTCTCGGGTGCTCCGGACAGGAGGTAAGCACCGCCAGAGGACCGGCGATGGTTCACATTCCCTGCATAAAAACGCTGAGATGCTTTCCTCAGCCCAGTGAAAGGCAAACAGCCGGCTAGGCCCACTCGTCTTCGGCGCCATAACCTGGAGTCAAGTGCTCCTGGCTCCAGAAATATCATGCCTTCGCATTTCAAAAATCCAGACCAGGCTTGGATTCTGGATAATAAGGTTACAAGGGCAGTTGCTTCCCAGTATGCCAACCCTGCCACCAGCTACAGCATGCATGCCGCCTTGCGAGAGCTGGAGAGAGAGCTCAGCGAATATTATTGCGAAGTTTGCTGGGGAAAATTGCTGCAGTTGATCACTGCTGAACCTGGAGGGGAAGCCGCATGCACCGTCGACGAGGCCTTTGGCATGTATGCCGAGCCGTACGTGCACGGAACCATGGGCCACACTCACAACCTGGCAAACATGGAAGAACAGGCGCACCCGGGTAGAATCGACGAGTTTCGCCGCTTACAGAACGAGGCCGTGGGCTGACATTGCCTGGACAATATTGTATGCCGCGTAGATATGTCTGCTACGTACCCTGTATTGCATCGCTACTGTCCATCTCAAAACCAAACAAGCAATACAACGCACTCCTGCCCCTCATTTCCATGCTATCCCGCTCGCTCACACCCTGCATCCAAGTGCAATGTCTCAGGCATTGTCATCACGGAGAGTGCCCTTGCAGCAAGAGCAGCAGGAGCCTGATGTGCGGACAGCAAGCAGGCTCCCATATGAGTTGGATAGGGCTATCACAGCCCTGGAACAGCCACCCGGAAAATGTTTTTGACCTTCGCAGCGGTTGGTGAGCTCTGGTCGACTGGATGCCTCACAAAAAAGGAAATGACACGAGAGACCCTGATGCTGTAGCTGAGACCATGCAAAACACAAACCTGCGTGCCGAAGGCCCGCTTCGACAGTTGGCTACTTGAAACCCAACCTTGGAGACATGGCACTCTCGGTTGGGTCATGCCAATTTTTGTGCCGCGTATGGCCTGCTAAAGCATAACCGCACTACAGGCGCTCGAGCGGACCTCCTGATTGCACCGGGCATGTCTGAGCACTGCATCAAAGGGAAACAAACTCGGTCAAGTGTCCCGAAGGTACGACAAGGGGTAAAGGCCGATCGTCGCTTAGGAATTGTCCACGTAGACCTTACAGAGCATCCAGAGTACGCATCCTCTCGACAAAACAAATGCGTCTTGAACATTATAGATGTCTTTTCATCCTATTGTTGGTCCATATTGCTTGCTGCAAAGTCACAGGCATACGACGCTTTTCTCGTATGGGAGAGTGCGCACGAAGTGGAAACATTGCTCCGAATCGGCATCCTACGTTCCGACAATGGGGAACTAAAATGGGCTTCCCTCCATGACTGGTTTGCGTCACACGGTACGGTACACCAGTTCACCACACCACACACATCCGCCCAGAATAGGCGAGTTGAACGTGTACACCGCACCCTCATGGGCAAAGCCAGTGCAATGCATTCCACATGCAACATTCCTACAAATCGTTGGGACGAGTTTCTACTCACTATGTGCTACCTGACCAACAGGACGCCAGTCAAGTCACAATCAGGGTTGGCCCTGTTTGAGCGTTGGTACGGACGGCGACCAGACCTCTCCCACTTGCATGAAATCAGCTGCCGCACTTTCGCCCTTATTCAAAACGTACACAACCCCAAAATTTATGACCGGTCAATCAAATGTGTCCTCGTCAGTTACCCCCGATGCTCCTGGTTACCGGTTGTTTCATCACGAGAGTGGGAAAGTCTTCAATTCCTTTCATGTATCTTTTGTCGAGTCTTTCAAAGAACCGGCCTCCACCAGTCACTTGCTTGCCACCGTCCCTATGGATCCACCAACTGATACCGCGTTGCCCATACCTTCAACCAACACGACTGGGCCAAATAACATCAATGGAAACCCTGTGCCGCCTGCTGAGCCACGCTGTTCCTCACGTCAGCCCACCCTGTCCTGGCGGCTTTGCAACAGCATGGGGATGCCATTTGTGGTTGCTGCGGGGGCAATGAGTGACGCCATCAATTAACCTGCACTGCGCGGCACCCAGAATGACTGTGACAGCGACTGTGATGTCTTCCTTGCCTCGGATGGCTCCCCAATGGAACTCGACCTGCAATGCCCTGACGACCCCAATTCATGGCGTGAGGCCCCGCGCTCATCTTATGCCGACAAGTGGCGTTGCGCCCTCGAGGAGGAGTTCGCATCCCTCTGTGACATGGGCGTATACAAACTTGTTCCTCGCTCACACGTACCCCAGGCCGGAGAATCATGTGAGGGCACCCCGTATTCAAACTCAAGCGTAACGAATGTGGCCATCCTGCATGATTCAAGGCTCAATACGTATGTAGAGGATACACAGCAGTTTACGGATAAGATTACACAAAACTTCGTCACCAACCGCTCTCCTTGAGTCATTCCATATCCTTGCACATATCGCTGCATCACTTGACTGGGAAATGGAACAGCTCGAAGTCAAACAGGTTCCTTAAATGGAGCACTGGGCCCTGACGAAGTATGCTATATGGAGCAGCCCGAAGCCTTTGAGGATCCAGAAAAACGGTCTGGGTCTGGGAACTCCAGAAGGCCCTCTACGGAATGAAGCAGGGAGGCCGTGGTCAACGATTTCTTCATGATAGGAAACCTTCTTGATGCCTTAAAAGACTTTAAAAACAAGCTTCCAACAGCATCGAAGTTCTCAGATGGCGGTGCCACCTGTTTTTGCGTCAGGATTGCTATCCAAAGAGATTGAACGGCACGAACTGCTTCGCCATCTCAGACAGCGCTCATTGATCGAATCATCTCACACTTTGGCTGGAGTGAGGCCTTCCCCTGCAACATCCCCATGGACCCTCAGACCCGTTTGAATAAGCCAACCGACACTCTGGACCCTACCCTCGTTGCGGAACTGAGTCGTATCCTCTACTGGGCCTTGGTTGGGTCCCTCATGTATGTTGCACTGGGATCTAGGCCAGACATCTGTTACGCCGTTCAACAGCTGTGCCGCTTCTCTGACTGCTACCGGCGCATACGCTGGGAGGCTGCCAAATGTGTCATCAGATATCTAAAAGGAACCCGCGCGCTTCGTCTAACTCTCGGTGGGGAGAATGCTGCTTGGCTTCACGGTTACGCGGATTCGGACTTCACAGCGTGCCTTGATACCAGGTGGTCACTCGGTGGTTACTACTTCAGTCTTGGTTCTGGTGCCATCACTTGGGCCACGCGCTAACAGAAGTGCATTACCCTTTCCCCATGCAAGGCTGAATATGCCGCGGCCTGCGATGCGACCCAAGAATGCATGTGGCTGCGGTCACTACTATGCGACATCGAACTCCCGCAGCTTACTGCAACGCCATTGATGTACGACAATCGAGGCACGATTGCCCTATCTGAGGACCCCACGTTCCACCCTTGTAGCTGACATATCGCAACTAAATTCCGCTGTGTGCGTGAACGAGTACGCGATAGAAACATAGAACTACACTATACCCCTTCAAAGGAGAACCTCGCCGACGTCTTCACGAAAGCTCTCCTGCGTCCCACTTTCATCTTCCTATGTTCTTGTATGGGGCTCCAGGAGGAGCCAGCATCACTGCAGGAGGAGTAATTCTCTCTCTCTCTTTTTTTTTTTTTTTTTTTTTTTTTTTTTGGGGGGGGGTCACTTTTCTGTTATCTCTGTTTATCACGACCGTTGGATATAGCGCCTTCGCTCTAGCTCTTACAATACTTGAATGTAAAAGGCTAGATATGAAATGTAGGGTCTGCATAATAAAGCACCAGGCAAGTAGGTATGAAAATGAATACTGCATGGTACGAGGAATGTAACACGCACAGATTATTGGAACATGACATCATGTTCCATATGCATGAGATGGAATGCAAAGATCCGTTATATACTACCCCACCTATCCTACGCCCTCTCCAACCGACTATCACATCATTGGAGAGGTAGGTCCCCATCAGTCTCTGTCACCATACAAAGTCTAATTCTTATTCGTACATGAATTACCACCAAAGGGACTGGGCAGACTAGCTTGCCCTTGTAGAGTTCTTGCATAATGGTGAAAATACAAGGAGGATGGAAGAAACTACATACTCATGACTACAAGTACTTGAGCAGAAAGGGTAATCTAAGGGATGAGGGGTTGAGAATGCGAGAGAATCAGGTGGGTATGGAATGGGTGTCGTGATGTAGGTATGAAAAATGAAGAAAGTACGTATCAGGTTCATAGGATGCAGGTACTGGCACAATGGCAGTAGTGTGCACATTTTGACGGACCCTTGGCTGAAAGTAAGAGCACTGTCCGACCTACCATAAGCGTCCGACCTGTCGTCAGCGTCCAATCTACCATAAGCATCCGACCTGTTGTAAGCGTCCGACCTGTTGTAAGCATCCGACCTGTTGTAAGCGTCCGACCTGTTGTAAGCATCCGACCTGTTGTAAGCATCCGACCTGTGGTCAATGTCCGACCTGTTGTCAATGTCCGACCTGTTGTCAGCGTTCAACCTACCGTAAGCGTTCAACCTACCGTAAGCGTCCGACCTGTCGTAAGCATCCGACCTGTTGTTAGCGTCCAACCTGTTGTCAGCGTCCGACCTGTTGTCAGCATTCAACCTACCGTAAGCGTCCGACCTGTCGTAAGCGTCCGACCTGTTGTCAGTGTCCGACCTGTCGTCAGCGTTCAACCTACCGTAAGCGTCCGACCTGTCATCAGCGTCCGACCTACCGTAAGCATCCAATTTACTGTCAACCCTAAGCGCTCAATCTGTTGGAAGTGCCCGACCTGGACCATCAGCCTCTGGCCATCCCTGCCGTGGTTTTTTGTGTGGACTTTTCGCCCGCGCGTATATACAGCATCTCACTAACAAATATGAATTGACCCAACCATCCATCAAGGTGTCTGACCGTCCGACCGTCCGACCATCCGACCATCCGACCGTCCGACCGTCCGACCGTCCGA
>JBBPLN010000266.1:0-28092 GCA_038089815.1 Sutorius eximius | reverse complement strand
ACGGCCGTTGGACGTATTGCCTTGAAAACGCCTTGGCAATCGCCATTTCCCGTTTGAATGACATGCCAGGAAGCCAAGACGGAAGCTTGAGGACTAGGTGCTTTCGACAGTCAGGCACATGCAAACATGGTGCAATTTGTCGCTCACGCGCCGGGAACGCGCCGACGACAATCGAGACTTCAGGACGTAGAGCTTGTCCGGCGATCTTGATCGTCTTAGCGACGATATCAAAAAGTTCGTCTTTTCGGGACTGTGCGTCATAGTCGTATACGCTATTCATGATGACTGAAGCTGTGTACCTGAGTAGAGTGGTAACCTAGCAATTCAATACGCCTAAGCGGATCTGCGGAAGACGTACTCGTATATGTGATCGAGGTATTGGTCCGGACTATCCAGGAGCCTTCGCAATAGCTGACATGTCTTGCGATGTTGCAAAGGCATGAACCTATGTACTGCCTCATTCCGGAACGTCTGGTGGAAAAACCGCCTGTGTAGCCGCCATTTGTCCCCATATCCCATCAGAATAGTACTAAATTCCCTTCCATACCTGCGGTTGAGGATCACATTAGTTCAGCCTAACGATGTGGCATTCACAAAACACTTGCATATCTCTCGTGGGGAGGTAAGGGCGGTCAGAATAGTTCCTCGAACGGTTCTCAAGTAATTCCTTTGCGACAACTTCCGAATTGACGATGATAATGTCCCTCCCCATGATTCGGGTATAGATGATGTCTCCTAAGACCACCTAGTTGAGCGGATAGAGCAAGAGTCCAGCGTTGCGAATACCGTATTTTTTCGCCCATTCGGCGTACGTCAACCATGGAGCATCCCTATCAACTCCAGTGACAGTCCCAATGAATGGTAGCCCTTGAGGACCAGGAGGCAGAGGGTAAGAGTGCCGTGGTCTCGTACTCTTGAGATATCGGCGTGCAATGTCGAGCACCACGACACAGACGACGGCTACGCCTGAAACGGCTATGGTCCGCATGCCTGTATGTAAATGTGGGTGCGCATGCAAGTGGGTCCGGGAGCTTATATTGGTGTTTCTTGGGAAGGTGAGCGCGAGAACGCACGTTCACAGATTTCCTTTCTGAAACGAACGCCGTTCCTACAGTATGATATCAATAGATCAGATCAAGGCATGAAAAGGAAAAAACAACCGTGAACCCAAGTCAATACGGCGTGGACACGGTTGTTTTGACTGATGTGACGCATCGACATCGGTTTCAACGCGATTGAGAATAGCAGATCGTTAATTTCGCTCACCTGTATAGACAACGACGAAACCTGAAGTCAAGTACGATTTCGGTAGACGCACTACAAATTTCGTCTAGGAACTACCTCACGATCGACGTTTAGCACATTTTCCCGTACCGCTGGGTAACTGCGATGTCCGGGGCATTTGGAAACACATCAGCGTCATGAAATGAATGCTTGGGAAAGGTGTCAACGTTGGCATGCAACTCCCTTGACGACAAGGGGAAATTACGCTCCAACGGCAAAACTCGCTCAAGCGAACTGCAGAAGGTTGTTGCGATAAGCCTGATAAGTTCTGCTAAGTCACTCGTGAGAGAACCTACCAAAGGACGGCTAGATACGATGCCAGCGTCTGCCAAATTGGCGTTCATGAAATCAGCAGAGCGGCTGAGTAGATGCGCCGGTTGTCATACACTGTGCTGCCAAGTCTATCCAGGGACTGTCTCAGGCATTCCGCTGCACGGTGCCAGTTTCGTACGTTGGGCAGAGCTTAGACTCAACTCGAACATTCCACGCGCCTGGCAAAGTACATACGGCCATTAGTTGAACGAACCAAAAACGGATGCTAATCTACAAAGGCTATTTTCCACGTGTTCCAACTTGTAACACCGTGCGTACAACGTGAACGTCATAACTCGAAGTTGTCCTGCGACCATGGCTCCAATCCCCACCACTTTCGATGCCGATGCACAAGCTCTTCTCGAGGCAATTGAAAGGCGCCAAAACGACCTTGCGACATTTCAAATCCCGCGCCTTCGGGCGTGTACGGGACCACTTGCCACTCACCAAGCATGGGCTGCCGAAGTCAGAGACGACATCGAACAACTGGTCAAGCAGGTTGAGGTAAGGAGTTGAACTTTGGGGCCACGCGTCGATTGACGGTGGATGTTCGGTACCGGTGGCGACGATTGTAGGAATTGGATGTTCTTGTGGATGACCAGCGGAGCAACAAGGCGCGCTTGGCACTCAGAACAAAAGTAGAGGAATGTCTGGAGGTGCTTGACGGGTGTGTCCGTGTCCACTCTCTCGTTCCATAGACTTACCCCTGCAGGCTACGTAAGGACACCCGCGCAGCCGTACTTGCTTCAAAACGCACATTAGATGCGCAGGCCCGGTCACAGCGTGAGGAACTTCTTCGTTCGCCCTCCATTCGAGAACAGATGACGCCTCCCAACGAGAAAGTGACGTTCGTATTTCCAAAGTCTCGTGACGTCCAGGCCCAAGACTAACGAGAATGATGGTTTTTGGACCGCAGAGAAGACGCACTCATGAAGGCGAACAACAACGTCACGGAGGCTCTGCAGCGGACAATGGGCCTCATGCAAAAGGAGCTCGAACAGAGCGTTCTATCCACACAACTTTTGGGTCTGTCCTTTTCTCCTTGCGCAAGCCCCAGCGAATCTTACACCCGACAGAAACCTCAACGACCAATCTTCAGTCGGCCTCGCAGGTACATGACACGCTCAATCTCATTATCGACACCTCGAAACAATTAGTGGCCGCACTCGAACAAACGGACTGGCTCGATCGTGTGCTCATCATCTCGGCCCTTGTCTTCTTTGCGCTCGTGGTGTTGTTCGTACTGAAGCAACGAATAGTCGACAGGGGCCTGAGGATCGCGTTCTGGTGGACAAGGTTTATACCTGGTGTCGGCAGTTCTCGCGGGCAAGTCACGGTAGAAATGTTAAATGAGGTGGTCGTAGACAAGAGTGGAGGGACATCGCCGACTAGTGTCATGGTCGCGGCGACAACTGTTCCATCGACACTCGTTTCTGTCGTGGCGGCTACCGCCACCTTATCAGCTTCCGAATCGGATGTGACTGCTGATTCGGGAGGCACCCTTGTTTCAGATCCTGCTCATGTGGAGCTATAGACCGGTACCGATACCCTCCTTTTTTGCCACTGTAGGACATTTGCGGGGATATATCGATCAATCGATCTTCCATTCAAAACCAAATCGAGGATGTGAGCAGTCCATTCCATGGCGAATACTTCTGCCGAGTCATGGGCGCCCACTTTGGGTCTCGAAAATGGAAGCCGATCACACATGCGCTCATCATTCTAGGCCGGCGGATGGGACACGAGTCCTATGTAATCCCAAGCTCCGAATTCGATGGCGACTACCCTGTTATTCGCGTCACTCTAGGATCCAGGAATATTTTATCGTCCACGTACTGACAGCAAGCCTGCCACCGGTAGGAATACGCCCACCGGAAGGCCCGGTTGTATCCATGACGCTGCCGGTGATGCGTGATGACTCGGCGTCGGATTGTCGACATACGATTGAATGGGGAAGCTGAACGCGGCGACATGCGGTTGTAGCGAGGCAAATATCAGACCTGCAGAGATCTCCCGAGCCATTCCCAGACCGGAAGGTTCAGCATCGAAAAACGGGACGTGAAGACTGAAAGTAGTATCACAGCATGAACTCACCAGCAAGGTGCAAAGCTGATCTCTACTTTTCCGCATCACCTTCGACCCGGTGGGTTGGCGAACCATGCCACCACGTACAATCACAGCCTGTGCTCATGTGGGTACTTTCCGTTTTCTCACTTGAATGTACACGGGGTGGCGACCCGGTCGTGAGCTATTTAGCTGACAGTGTGAGCCAAATCTGCCAGCCGTTCCCGGAGATTACATTGGTCTTTCCATGGAGACCGACACTCGCATGCGTGCCATCGACGTAGGACCTCCTCGGAACTGAACATTTCCGTCCACTACATCATCTCCCAGCAGCCCGTCTTTCGCAGGAAAATCGGTTTCGCCCCAACCGTATAGCGTATGCCTGAACATGTCGGACCACACGTGTATGATGTCCCTGAAGAACCTACAGACGGCGACAAATCCTGCCAAAAAAAATCAGTTAAGCAGTGCTGGTAGTAACCAGCTTTTGTTCCAGTTCAAGCCTGCAATTGCGGACCCAAAGGATCGATCCTGACTTCCTGTGACCGGGGAGCTCGTTAAATCCCAGGGACCATACGTTGCTGGCCTTGTAGTCTAGAGGTACGATACTTGCTTTGGGCGGTTCGATGAATTAAGGAAATGCAAGTGGCCTGGGTTCGATTCCCAGCAAGGCCCCTTCACTTTCTTTTTGCATGCTCTCGAAGATTTTGCCATTCGGTTCTACGCGCACGGAGATTCCGCGATCACTTTCATTCTCTGGCTGATTTCTTATCTCCATTTCCCGTAGGGAGGCACCAGCGCGCTGAGATCCTGATATGTATAATACCACCGGTATCTGTTGATCAAACGACCACGCCGAAAGAAAAGAATCTGTGTACAGACCACTGGCAAGGAAGACGAGATGACTTAAGACATCAAAGAAGGGGATGGACGGCCTGCAAACAACGCCGACGTCGCGCGAATGTATATCGGTGTACACGGCGTACGCACCGTCTTTTCGATTAATGGATCTGGACACAACCGCAAAAATAAATTCACGTTGGATAGGGGAATGAGTGAACGTTTGCTTGACGGGCCCAGACGACGCGACTGACCGGGGTGCGAGTGCATAATTTGACACCAAACCAGACCATGTCGCGGGACGTCTGTCCAAGAGTGCAAAGGCGAGAAGGGGCGGTACCTGGTCGGGTCCGCGGACCCCACGCTGGATCGAGACTCGCGTACCTGGCAAATCAAGCATCAAGGTACTCTTAGAATTAATCGATAAAGGCATGGATGGGCCGGAGAGTTAACTAGACCGCAAGATGGCATTGATGGATAAACTGAAATCCTTGAAGGATTTTTTTCGATCGCAAACAAGTCGATGCGCAAGACCAGAAAAAGTAAAAATAAAGTATTCATGCCAATTAAACGTCCACACCTGCGCACACATGTGAGCCTCTCGTACCCTCTCCAAGGCCAAAGTAAGACCGCACCTGCCATCACAACCAAGAACAGTAGCACCGACACCACTAACATACACACTTTCCAAATCCGTCCACTAGCGGCCATCCGTGTGAGCTGCGACTCTGGAACCTGCCCCGTTCATCGGTTAACATCGTACATGAGGGAAAGCTCACCCACGTGCCAACGCGACCCTTGACATGAGAACCAAAGCCAAAAATACGCGCTCGAGCCCACTCCCGAGCCCGAGCCGGGGATGTCGGGTCTGCGTGTTACGTAGCTGTCTTTGCCGCCATACCCGCGCCGGTCGGAAAGTTCCCGTGTACGTTGGGGTACGTACCCCCTCAGAAATAAATTAATGGGGCAGAGATACGGTGTCGGGCACCGGTCGATACAGCCTGCATTCCCGACCCGAGTAAAAAACGTTATGCGCTAAATAGCATCGCGGTACGTGAGCGAAAGCGCAACGAGTCGACAAAAACCACAAACCACTTACCGGCTTCTCAGCCTTTGTCCATGAACAGTCACACAGGAGTAAAGAAAAAAAAAAGGATCACTATTATCCCGTAAAAAATCCCAAGCAACATACCAAACGGGACCCAATCACCCACTCTTGCGTGCCATCCTCGCCCGGCTCTTGGCAGCCCTCCTCGCCAACTCCTCCTCCCACGCCCGCTTCCGCTCCTGCGTCTGACTCACATCCCCCCCAGACGCCTCCTGCATCTCCGCCATCTCCAAATAGGCATCGATACACGCCCCCATCTTTTCCTCTACATTCTCCCCCGCCGCGTCCCCCGCGTCAGCGGTCCACTCAAAGTCGAATCCCCACCCGCGCCGGATGGAGATGGGACCGGACACGGCCGAGGGCGTCGTGTCCCCCGAGCCGCCTGGTGAATCTGGGCGATCTGCTGCGGGACGCGGGACGCGCCGCCCGACCGACCGCGGTGCGGCGGCGGAAAGCAGACCGCCTTCGCGGCGCCACCACTCGACGAACCATTTCGCGGCCCGCGCGGTGTCGACGTCGCCACCCCGGATGCGCATGCCTAGGCGCGCGCCTAGCTGTGCGAGAAAGACGTACACGTCCGTCGTTGGCTCTGCACCTACCGGCAGGACCTTGAGATACGCCGGTGCTGGGTAAAGGTCAGGCCCAGGGAATGAAGTAAAATGAACCGAGCCTACTTACAGGCTGGATCGATAACATTCAATCTATACAGCAAATAGTTGACGAGAGCCTCTACGTCATACAAGCTCTCCTTAATGCCAGCTGCAAATTATTTATTTTTATAACCCTGACCCACTTTCCTTTTCACTTACCAATTAATGCAAGCTTGACGCCTCGTTCAGCGCCTTGTTCCCCTTTTCCAAGAAAGGGAAGCATGACTCCGGGCGAGTCGTACGAATAAATCAACGGATTTTCCGAAATCTTTAACCGGGTGGATAAGGTGCGCGTATGGCCCGGTTGGGCAGAAGTCTGCAGCGCCTTGGCGGTCCCTGTGTCCAGCTGTCAGCCGAAAAAAGAAAGCCAGAAAGCCCGTATGTTGAAAGGGACAGGGAAGGCGCGACGTACGACCGGCGATCCCAAAACTGCGAAGAGAATTCAGCAACGTGGACTTTCCAACGTTGGGCATGCCAAGGACGAGCACGTTCATTTCAGTCGCATGCGGATTGGTCTCGGCTATGTCTATACATGGAATTTCGTCGCACGTAACGGCGTCATCATTCACAATGCAAGGAGGGCATGGGAAGGCAACCTACTTACGAGCAGCTCGCTGAGCGTCTTGATATCCCGAGCCTTGTTGCACGACGCAAAATGGACAATCTGATCCGGAAAACGAGTCGCCATGGCTCTCCGAAAGGGCTGTTGCTATATAAGGTCACGACAGATGAGCAGACACAAACGAGCCGTACCTCGACGCCCCACCCAGGGACCAGGTCGTGTTTGTTCAGAACGACGACCCGCTCGCATATCTGACCCGGAGTCGTCGGGGTGTGGCCAGCTGACATTGACGCTACCATGGATGCATCTCTGCCCCGTTCCGCTCTCCACTTTCTTATCGCTCCTGACCGAAGTGGTTAGTCACAATAGCCACGGACCCCAGAACGTGACAGCCCAGGGTGGCTTCTGTGAATAAAATCTCGGGTTCTATGGCTTCGAAATCATCATGCGATCAACTCAGCCGTGCCAACCAATGCCGGCGTGAGAGAGTCGTTGCGTATCATCCCCCCTTGAAACGCGAACGTGGCCGCGGCAACCAATGGAAAGAAAGGGGGCTAGAAGATGTACTTTGGACTCACTCTCGAGATTGTGGTTGATACTGGTGAGCGGCAGCCGAGCATCTCTGAGTTCTAGCACGACGTCTGTACGTGATAAGAGGGCAGGCAGCTGCTTCGTGAACCGGTTCATGTGACCGGGGAACCATGATGGCGGAGTTGGCAGGGCAGGAAAAGGAATGAAGGACAGCATGGTGAGGACAAAATAGCACGCAGTGTCACGGACTTCCTGAGAAGGGAATACCTGATAAATGAGTTTTATGCATGAAATGAATGTGGAACGATCGAACCCAAACGAAACTGACAGTCATCGGAGGATTAAACTCACCTTACGCCAGAGGAACCAGTCGCGGAAAGGGAAGAGAACGGTGGCAAAAGGTACTCGAGTGCTTGTGTCGTTGGCAACTTGGAACCGAAGAGAAGGCGCTCCAAGTTCGTAGTATTTACTTTTGTTTAAGTCTAATAATTCAAATAATTGCCCCCGTCCCACTGCCGCGCCTTGCTATTACATACATGGTACGGATGGTCAGACCGAGTCATTATCACCATGACTGGTCTCGATATAATCATTAGAGATCATTCACCCAACGATAGAAGCACATTGTTCACCAAGACACGCGTAGCGTGGACTGGTTCCCGCTAGCGGGAACGGCAGGAGCAGAAAACAGATGCTGTATTCTGTCTATACCTAGTGTGATATCATGTGATGCAGGGAATACTTGTAGCAACAGGGACCGATAAGTAAAGGCGGAGCCTACAGTGACGCTAATAAAGAAAAAACATACGAAACCAAGCGAAACGAAATGACCAGTCAGATGCGGATGGTGGCGTGAGGGGTGGGGCAATCCAAAGTGCAGTGCATGTTGTACAGTAAGCGGGACAGCTAGACAGCGAGGCGGTGTTGAGGTCCTATGAAACAATTTTTTTCAATAAGCATGGGCGAGTGACATGCGGTAAGATGACGGTAGTTGCAAGCATTCAAATGAAGATCTGTGGGTACCTACTGGTCAACCAAGATTTTCCACCGATGGGCCCAAGGGATATGATTACTTACAGGCCTACACCCAGCTGTCCTTGCCCACCCCGATAGCGTCGAAGCTCTTGCCGCTGCGGGTGCGTCTCTCTTGGAGTATAGGTACAGCATCTAGATTGATCAACTTCTCTGACGGCGGTGGCGAGCCCTCGACCCAGCCTTTCCATCCCTTTCTGACAGCTACCCTCTTCTTCCTCTGTGATGGTGCTGGCGGAGACGTAGCGACCGTGGGTTCTGCTGCGTGTGCGTCGTCCTCGGGTGTGCGGGGACGCTTGGAGGATGTTCTGGACGTCGTCGACCAGTCGGACGGGCCAGGAGTAGACCTCGGGGACGACGCCATGGGGGGAGGTGTCACGGAGACGGATCGTTGCATGGTGGCGATGTGTATTGTAGGGCGATGGTTCGTTCCGCGAGCACGCCAAAAAGAGGAGGGCTGTATGACGGGTGCAGTGACGGGCTGTGTGGGTAGTGGTGGCATAGGAATGGCGGGTGTGGAGCTGGCGGTGGGCTCGGCGATGGGCCCCTTGTCGACTGGCTTTGCGGCTGCCCGCTTTCTCCTCTCCTTTTCGCGCTCCCTTCTCTCCCGCTTCCTGCTCCTGCGCACGCTCTCGTCCTTTTCCACGTCCTTGTAGGGTCCGACGCCGTTGAGGAGGCTTGTAAGGACATCCCTGGCGGGACGGAGATCGAAATCGCCGGCGAGCACTGCGGTTGCGGTTCGACGTTGTCGTTTGTGGGGATAATGTTGGAAAGTGAGTAATTGAGACATGGTGGGACGGAATGAACAGCAAGGACGGCGGGTGTCGTGTTTGAAGAGGCTCTTATGCTTTGTTGTGTAGGCTTACGGCACGTGGATAAGCATCTACAAACAACCTCGTTGATGTGCCATAACTATATCGGACCTTGATCTTTATACACCATCGTCAACACCGTCCGTCGTGGTCCCTGTGCATTCAAGACGGTGCTAGACACGCCAGCATCGTCACATTACGCTGGAGGTCCACCATGGTGGCTTGGGAACCTTCAGGAACTCTCAGACCGCCTTGTGTCCCAGCTCGCTCAAACCGGAACATCCCTGCCCCCCTTTTGGTCTCCTTATCCATCTCGATCAATACAGTCCGATTCCGCTGAACCGGTTCATCCCTGCTCCCTTGCCTCTACGCCCCCGATCTGCACTGCCCGTCTCCACTCCCTTCCCCCCAGCGTCTCCCCACTCCCTCAGAATGGGCCAAGGGCCGCCCATGGTGGCGCAGCGTGGTATTCATTGACACACTGAGCCACTCCATGCCGCTCGGCGTTATTGCGGATGCCGTATTAACGCGTTCTTCCAACCACTCTCTGTGCTTCCTTACGAGAACTGTACTCGTGCTGTGCCGCATCGGAACAACGCATGAGCGATCAGGGTCAAAAAAAAAAAAACTTGGTTTGTAACCATCGTCCAGCATCACCATTATTACCTAGTTGATGTGTGCTCAATTGTGCCAGCTTAGTGACAGCAACCACGCTTGCGCAAATGAAATGACCCTCACCGTCATGTTTGCAATTTTTCCCTGACCAGTGGCACCCACTCCAACCCCACCATGACTTCCTGACGGACGACCGAGCGTGTTGGCCCAGAAAAAATTTGGTGGCGTCACCAACCTTGTCTCCTTGCCCTTGCCCGGAGTCTGTTGCGTTCTGGCCCAGGTTCGTAGCCTCGTGTCAACAGTCACAGCATTTCGTCTTAAAACAGAAATCTTGGCCCGTGAGTTCATTCCGACATCACTTGCATTACAACCCACCGTGTTTCCGCGTGTGTGCCTTGGCATGCGACTTCCGCGCTGATTCCAGCGGCTTTTCCTTTCGATGTACACCCTATACATTCATTGATAGTCAGATGGCACGGTTTCGGACGGCGTTTGCTTGGTTAAGGCTGCGCATCAATGGCGCCGGATTTCCCCCGCAACTTTCCGCAAACCATTCTTATTGTAGGTAATAACGAGGCGGTACGTCTCCATACTGGGCGGCCCACTTCTGGGTCGGTGCTTGAGCTTATCCGCCGGAGCCTATTGTTTTTGTCTTGGATTCGTACGTCACTCTCGTACGGCGGGCAATGTAGACTTTCGTTACTCGTCTTAACAGGAGGACTGCCTCGAGATACTGCGGATCTAGAACAATCAGTGCGGAACCACGGAGCTCCATCTCGCCGTCAAGGAACAACTCGATGCGTCAACACATGTATTCACACATTGCCCTCTAGCTTTCAAACAAACAACGAGAAATGGACATCTGAATCCGGGTGTCATATGGATGTCCTGTTTTGTAGCCCTGAAACGCAAGGGCGTGAAACCTTATCGATGCGCCGCTTAGCTATCACAGGTGCTGGATGACATGTCAGATAAGTCATAACAAAACCGATAAATGATCATAGTTAACCTGTTGCCTGGATTGGCATGTGCCGATAAACGGCAAGCAGATTAGACACTCCTCAGTGGTCACTTGACACAACGGGCGCCGAATGCAGACCAGGGCGGGTTGCATGTCAGTATGCACCGGTTCGATCCACATCAAGGGCTGGTCGTCGTGACCCGCGTGCCAATGAGATTAATTGGTATCCTGCTCGGGCTGGTTGAGTCACCTGACGTTACGGCTTGCCGCCCGCCGAGTGGACCTGCGCAGCACGCTATTATATTCCTATATATACGTCTCGCGGCGTCGTTGTGCAATTCCTGCGAACGGACGACTGCGCGGACTGCGCGTTACGGTTGAATACCACAGCATCCCCATCATTTCAATCCACAGGATGGCGTGTGCGTCGATTGGCGCCGCTTGGCAAGAGCTTCGCCCGGGCAACGTGGAGGGTGGTCTGATCGGTCGGTCACGCCCGCACGTGGAACGGTGCATCCGAAACTTTTTCCTTGGACACGGCGTTGATGGGTGTGATGCGTCCGGCGCTGGAAGTCGCAGGCTAACGAAGTCGTCGGACGACGGTGCCAGCGCCGAGAGCGCCGGCCTAGCCACAATGTGCGTAGTGCCGCCTGGGGTATTTGCAACGCGAACGGAAGGCAAGGTTCTCCCGCCGAGTCGCCCCGAACGCCAGGAGGCTTCCATTTCGATCTCAATGTCGACGGTTCTCCTACAAGGTCGGTGATTATTATTATTACCTGCTATTAATGATTCAGTTCGCGTTGCCACTGAAACCGGAGATATAGATGCAGACAGGTGACAGGATATGGCAGGTGGCACATGATGCATGACGGGTCGCCAAGCAACCGGCTTCTTGCGCTCATTGCGGCCTATTCAAGTTAGCTCGCCTGGTCGACCGACTCGGGGGGTGCCATTGACAGAGACGCAGACGGCTGTAATCCGTCGTAAGCCATCGTGGCTCGGTGGGCGACGAGGACTTGTCCCGCTCGCAGCTTGCCAACGGCATCAGGGAAGTGCTTCCTCGGCGGCGCACATTGCACAATGCACATGACACGATGCGTCACGGTCTCGTCTGGATTTTAGGTTCTGGATTCTGGGGTTCGGACGACCGGGCATGACCCATGACGTATGACTCGTTCACCACGGACGGTATGTACACGCTGACGGGGGTCTCGCTGCGACGCTGGCGCTGACGACCGGTGCACACCAGCCGATCAAATCGGCTCGAAGAGCTCACATGGATTGGATGATGGGATTCCATCAGACGTGATCGAACCGTTCGACGTTCAAACGTTCAAATGTTCACCGCGCGCGGCGTTGACAGTCAGGCGATCGGGCTGTTCTTTCACTGAGCTTGTTGTCTCTTAACTTGCTGAGCGGGAGCTTTGCCCAGCGCTCGTACCGCGACGCGGTTGAGATCAGTACGTGCCACTCACATGCATGTATGTATTTTCGCATGTGGTGCATGACTACTGGTGCACCGTGTGCAAAAATACATACGATGCTTCAGCGTTCAACGGGTTTTTTTTTTTTTTTTTTTTGGTGACTCGACGCAGGTCTATCATCCCCTTCGTGTGAGCCACAGATCCAGACGTTTCGTCACCTCAATACATGGTCCAGACATCTGCCCCGATTAAATAACGTATGTGCCGTGGCCATCAAGCTGGAGGGGAGTCCCCCTCCGATGTCCCTCTTGTGACACCGCCCCCCGACCATACGCGACAGGCTATGGACCCGCAGTCGTGACAAGTCTGGATTGACACGACGCGTACCCATACCATCGGATATCGAGCGGTCACACTCCCTCGTCAAAGGCACGTATGTAGAAAAAATTTGTGGGCCCAGCGACCCCCGACTAAAAATACAAAGGTCCAAGACAAACGACGCAAAAATAATTCCCTCGTCCCCTCGCTCGCCCCTCGTTATATTTAGTGGGATATGGACCCGCAGTCATGACAAACCTGTGACGCTGCAAATCCCCGAAATAATGGATGAGTAGATGAATCCCCTTCGTCAAAACAGGGACCAAGAGCACACACATACTACCCTAGACCCGTCAAAAAATCCGACGGTACAGCAACCTCACTCACCGAAAAAAACCCGAGACAAAAAACGCAAGAATAATTCCCATTAGCCGACTCGAACGACTGACCTCGTCATTACTAGTGACGCGCTCTACCAACTGAGCTAAACGGGACATATCCCATCCTCCCACCACAAACCATACATCCCACGGCCGCCATCGGTCGGCCCAGAAACCCGACATCTATACGCATTGCTCTACCTCCGCCGAGAACCGGTCATTGCATCCTCTACTCTCCCCCTCCTATGAGGCTATGACTCATGCTGCCCTCCGCGCCGCGTTCGCATACGGCAGCGTCAGCTGCCACCAAACGACCATCATGAATCCCAACACGCCATGAAACGTCCCCCACACATTCTCGGGCGTGACCTTGAGCCTGTACACCATGCGGTGCGGTACGGTGCGTCAGCACGCGCACCAAAACAAAACCAGGAACAGACGAGAAAACGAGAGAGGGGCGAGAGGCGGACTCACGACTCAAACCACGAGCCAAAGGTGTGCGGCACGAAACGCGGTGCCTGGAAGAGAATCGTCGACGCGACGGAGTGGTATACGCACAGCGAGATCGCAAGGGCGCGTTTACAGGGGAGGAACTCTGCGTGTGCGTAGGGAGGGGAAGTCATCAGCACCGCACTGCCCATACATCCCTGAGAACACGCACCTGGGAGCGGATAGACGAGCACAGAAGCGATACACGTCGCCGTGACGATGGCCGCGTACAACTGGCACCGACACCGCCCACGCATGAGCAAAGAAACAGAGAGGGAGGTGACGGGCCCACCTTGAGCATCACCACCGTCGTATTCGTCATCTGCATAAAAGGGAGAGACGTTGGCGACAAAAACGTCTGCACGACGAGCGGTGCCTCCAGCGCGACATGGATCAAAAATACAGCAGACCTAGGCGCACGACGTCAGCGCGGAACGGGGGTGCGAGCGGACGTACGCACAAGGGACTACGCGGCAACCCAGCTTGCGACATGTTTGATCAAAAGTGGTAAACGTTAAACGACCGACAGATGCACGACGTGGATTCACACTCCGACGTCCACGAAAATCATTCCCAAAAGGGAAGGTCTTGTTATCGACGACTTCGTCCCCAAACAAAAATCTGGCATACTCAGACCGATAGTACAGAGTGCATACAACATCATAGATACACGTCCGCTCACTCCTCCACGTCGTCCTCTTCGTCGAGCACCGTCAACCCAAGCCTTTGTCCTGCCTCGACCGCGTCCAAATCGTGCTCGAGATCCACCTCACCATATGCCTCCTCCCCCGCAAACACACGTAGCCGGAGCACCTCCTTCCGCAACATTGCAATCTCGGCATCGCGTCGATCCACGCGCCCCTTGAGCGTCCGGATGTAGTCGTTCCCGCACCGTAGTAGCTGCAACTTGCTCACGCCCTTGTTGGGCCCTTCCCCGCCTACCTTGGGCGGTCCGCGCGGGGGCAACGCGCCTGGTAGGATCGGCTCGTCGGGAAAATTGTCGTCGGATGGCAGGGGTATCGGCGGAAGCAGCATCCGCAGGTCGTCGTACGCCGTCTTGAGCGAATCACGGCGTTTTTGTTCGGCGTCCTTGTGCGACTTGCGCGTGAGGGAAGCCGGTGGAGAAACCGCCGACGAACTGTGTAGTGTGGTGGCCGTCCCAGCTGCTCCATGTCAGTATACCCTTAAATTTCGTCAGTCGTGCATGTGGTGCGCGTACCTGGGAGAATCGGTTTGGGACCAGGTGTGATGAGTGGCAGACCGATCTTACGGGACACCTTTTGTACAGACGTTGTGTCCTTGGCCTTGGCAGGCTCCTTTCCCTTGTCCGCACGAGGCCCTTGTGTGGCCGGCGCAAGACTACTACTGACGCCAAGTCGACCGAGATTCATGATGCTCGCCGGGGTGACGGGCATCATGCGGACCTCTTCAGGAGCAAGCAAGGCTGTGGTGGTGGTGGGGACGGCAGAAGGAGAAGGGTTTCTCGGTGGTGCAGGTGGAGGCATGGCCAGATCAACCGGCGACGGTGAATCTGTACCACCGACAGAGCTATTCCGACGACCTCGGGTGGACCGCAAGAGAGGCGTGGAAGTGGCGGACTTGACATTCCGGGGGACCTTCATGGACGTGGGAACGGTTGGGGTGGGACGTTTCCGGTGCGCTCGTGTGGTATCATCGCCAGAAGGGGATGCGGTGCGCTTGGCAGGTCTTGTGTTGGGAGGGTGTGGATACGCCTCGAGCCAGGGGCTGGTGAGTGGGGAAATGTCGATATCGGAGGGAGATGGAAAGGACGGGAAGGCAATGTTGGCCGGGGCCGAGACGGAACCAGGGTGCCTCATGTACGGTGCTGATGCGGACGGTTCCTGGGGGGAATGGAGGGGCATGGCATCCACGGCGTGAGAATTGTACATGGGTTGCTGGGAGTTGTGAAAGGATGGATTGAGGCGGGTCAAAAAATCGGGATTGGTCGGTCTGATTTCGGCGGAAGATACTGGGACGCAAGGGAGTGAGAGATTAGACTAGGATGGGGGGGTGAACATACGGGGGGTTGGAAGGCCGTTGTTGAAGGAAGGAACCGGGTCGCGCTGAGGATCAGGATTGGGTTCGTGTGCCGCGAGGGAGGGGTGACCACTGATCAGGGCAAGCTGTCAAGAAAGAGTCAGTCTTCGGCGAATGATCGCCCTCGGGGGATATGGGGCGAATCGAGGGTGATGTCAATCGGAAGGGGACTTGCCTGTTGTTGAAAGATCTGACTCTGAATCTGGTTCTGGAGTTGCTGAAGCTGGTGCAGCTGTGTGAGCTTGTACTGCTGCTCGAGAAGCATATGTGGTGTGAGCGCGGCGGAGGACGGGAGGGAGGTGGAGGTATCGAGGCCCTGGAGCGATATCAAGTTGGACATGGACATGAGATCGATGGGCTGCTGGGTGAACGAGGTCGCGTTAGATCCGGTGAAATTCGGGAGGGTGGTGGGTATACGATGGGTGGCATTGGCCAACACGTCCGTCTGGTGGTGTTCCTGTGCGCGATTCTGGTCTGCGTTGGCGTCTGGGAAGAGAAATGCGAGAAATTCCCTTTGCTGGTGATCTTGTTGTGGTATCTGGTCCATGAACACCGTAGCCCGCGTTCGTGGCGACGGTCGATAAAAGACGGTCAAAAAAACGAAGCACGATAGCGAGATGGACAGTGCACGTGACATCCGGGCCGGTGTGTGTATGGGATTGATTATATAATCATCACCCTCCCCTTGTCCGCCATTAATGCAGCGACCCGCCAACCGGATCAGCAACTATCACCATCCCAAACGTTACCTCGTCGGAAACCAGGCAGGTCAAGTACCGCCCGCATGGCGCGACAACAAGCCAAAGGACGTCGGTAGCAAGATTCTTCTCAGCAGACTACCCCCCGACGTCGGTGAACTCGAAGTCGAGGAAAGTCGTACGCCTTCGTGCCCTGCACCGCTCAGACGCGCCCACAGGAGCTCTTTCGCAAGACCGTCGGACCGCTCAAAGAGGTCGTTCTCATCTACAACTCACAGGGTCGCTCAAAGGGCATGGCACTCGTCGCATTCCAGCGCGCTGCAGACGCCACCGTCGCGCGTGCCAAGTACGACGGCAAGTACATCGACGGACGTGAGTGTCCCACCCGTTCGTGTTGAACCACCCCTACATCGCGCACAGGGCGTCCCATCAAGATCGAGATCGTCGTCGACGCGGCGCTCACCCCCACGGCCCCGAGTCCACCACAGCCTTCCTTGCTCGGTCGTCTCGGTGGCACTGCTGCACCCAACCCACCCCCGTCTGCCCCGCCACCCAGACACGCGCTCAACGGTACCCTTACCCCGCTCGCGTAAGTCGTTCCCTGCGCGCCATGCACTCCGATCGACCCACTCTTTTTCAGCGCACGTAAACCACGCCCCGTGCATACCACCCCGCTCGCGGTCGTCCCGCGACGTCGGCAGAAAAAGGGCCCGAGACGCGTCAAAAAGACCGTCGCGCAGCTCGACCAGGAGATGGAAGACTACAGGGCCGCAGCGTCGTCGTTTGCGCTCAACGGAAAGTAGTCTAGTCTACGCCATTATGTAATCAATACTTGCTCTTGCTCTGACCATGGCTGCACCGTTGTACACCACCGCATCGGGTTTGTTATGGCACGCCGGTAAGATTCTTATCCTCACCGTAGGTCTACCTGCGCGTGGAAAGACCCACATCTCGCGTGCGCTCGAGCGATACTTTCGATGGATGGGCGTAAAGACACAGGTGGTCTCGCTCGGTGATTATCGTCGACAAACGCTGGGCGGTGCACAATCTCTCCCGCCCGACTACTTCACCCTCGGTGCGTGTTCCCTCGTCGATGCTCGTCCCAGCCAACTCCGATCGCAGGCGAAAAGACCCCCGAGACCCTCGCACTCCGCAAACGTGTCTCCGAGGGTTGTGAGAAGCTCATCTGGGACTTTTTCGAGGCCGGCGGACAGGTCGTCATATACGACGCCAACAACGGTACCAAACAGGCCCGTCAAGCCCTCGCTGAAAAGTTTGACAAGGAGGGCATCCACGTCATCTTGCTAGGCAAGTCGCGCATCGAAGGCTGGGTCTCTGATCTCATGCGTCTCTGCAGAATCGGTTTGCGATAACAAGGAGATCGTCGAGGCGAATATTCGGAGCGTCAAGATCTCGTCGCCTGATGTGCGTGCCCTTTGTTTTCTGTGTGGACGTGCTGATCGGTGTCTAGTATCGCGGGTGGGATCCAGACAAGGCAGTCGAGGATTATTATGGTCGGATACAGGACAGGGAAAAGTCGTACGAGACCATCACGGAGACCAATTGGCCTTCTCTCCGCATCTTTAATGTACGTCGCGAGGTAGATCCCCGATGATGTGCTGACCGTCGCTAGGTTGGAGAAAAGATCATGGTCAATGTGAGTACGACATGTGTGCATCTCGTCATCGTCGCTCACGTTCAATAGAACATCCGAGGATACTTGCAGGTCGGTCGTCGTGTGCGTGTCGGCAGATCGAGACTGACAGGGTATAGTCGCGGATCGTGTTCTTTCTCATGAACATTCACAATCGATTCCGCATGATTTATTTTGCGCGGGTAGGGTCTCGATCGTTAGTCTCGGTCGACTTGACTAACGGTACAAAAGTCGGGCCAATCCCTCATCGAGCATTCGTACAAGGCCGATTCTGACCTCTCCCCTGCCGGATGGGAGTACGCAGAGAGACTGAAAGAGTTCGTCTCGGAGAGAAGGACAAAGACGTTGGAGCAACGCGGCTACAACCCAAGCGATCGACGACTCGTGGTATGCCCTCTGTTTCTCTTGCCTGTATGTCATCAAATGTCATCCCAAGATCTGGACCTCGACCCGCCGCCGCGCGCACCATACCGCGTGGCCCTTTGAAACGACCCAATCGTCCATGTCAACCCTCTCGTTGGACTCGGCCCCACTGACGGTCGAGCCCGAGTCGCTCACCCCATCCAAGGAGGGCGCGTCCAAGCTCAGGGTCAAGGTGATCGAAAAGCCGCAAATGTCGGAAATTAATCCGGGCGTGTGGGATGGGCTCACACCCGACCAGGCAAAGAAGTTTTATCCTGAAGAGTGGGCGCGGTTCGTCAAGGACCCGTATGCGTTCCGGGCGCCACGTGCCGAGAGTTACCATGATTTGTCTGGTACGTCCTCAAGCCTCTCCGAGAGATGGGTCTCACGTGTCTTTTAAATCAGTGCGCCTGGAACCGATACTGATCGAGTTGGAGCGGGAGAAGGAGGATTTGCTGATTATTGGGCACTCGTCCGTGATCCGGTGCTTGCTGGCGTATCTCATTGGCCTGCCCGCGTCGGAGATCCCAGCGATCGAGATTGCGAGGGGTGATTTGCTCGAGGTCGTGCCAACATCGTACGGGGTGCACAGCCAGGCATTTCATTTTTGGGATGGGCCCGGCCGGCATGTGGTCAACCCCGACGGAGAGGACTACCTCTCGCACAGGGACGAGACGAACTTTTACGAGAATTGGGCAGAGGACACCAAAGGAAAGAAGCGGATGACGACGCTGGACATTGCGTCCATGTCGAACGGAGGCGAGGCGTACGACATGTTTCATTAGGGTTTTAAGACTAGATCGTAACTAGTAATGACTACCTTTTTTGGTCTTGCGTTTTTCCACCATGCTGTGGTATTCCCCTCCGACACGCCGCGAGACCTCCCTCGTGCTCTTCTCCCTCGCCGTCTTTGTCCTCTTTTACAACCTCGAGTACTCGTTCACGCGCGACGCCTCACGTGCGGGCGCAGCACACGACCAGGACCGGGGCCGAGAGCCGGAGCAAGAGTGGGACGCCGTGATCTATGGTGACTGGACCTGGGAGGAGAACGAGGTCGCGCACAATGCAGAAAAGCGTCCTGCGGTCGCTGAGACGCGGATTGTATCTTTTCGGCCACAGGTGTTTGGCACGGTCGGCGTCAATGATGGGATACGCGAATGGGGCGCGGAGGTGCCTGCGACCAAGGTGTTGAAACATGTTCCAGGTGCGTGTGGCTCGTGTGTCCAGCATGCGCTGAGCCTGAGCCTGGTGTTGGATGGCAGGGTATACCATCCTGGATAATGTGTATGTACTCAACGGGACGCTGTTTGTCGTTACGGGTGACGAGGTGATTCCCCCGCTGGGTGAGATTGCGTCGTCGGGCAAGGATTTGGATGCGGGTCCGCGGGCGGAGGAGTGGCAGGTGATTGATGGGGCCCGAGCGAGCGAGATCCTGGGTCCCTTTGGGGGTGTGTACGTATCTCGTCGCTCGTCGTTGCGCACGTGTACTCACAACGACCCAGCGTGCACGGCGTCACCTGGCTCGCTATGGACCCACACCCAAGTACGTACAACGCCTCTACTGCTATCGCTATCACTTGCTCACGGACACAGGCAACTACACCCTCTTTGCGCTCTGGCGCACCTACAGCGCCCTCTCCGCGTCCCTCTCCCCCGACGCTCCGACGCTCCCGCCCCCGCGGCGCGTCTTTTTCCCTCGCGTCCCGACGTTCGCTGGTGAGCGCCCGGATCTGAACGGGCCCATCGTCACGCGCCAGCGCTCGCCGAGCGGGTTCCACCCGTTCCTCGCCAAAGCGGCGTTCCCGACGCTCGGGCTGATGTACCAAGAAGACTGGACCGACTACGCACTCCTGCACGTGCCCTTCCTACTCACGCGTATCGTCATCGCAGATGAGCGCGCCGCACGGCGCAGCCAGACCCATGCAGAGCCCCCATTCGCATCTGCGCTCGCGCTCCGTACGGGCAAGGGATGGTGGGAGCCGATTCGGCGGAACGTAGCGCGGTTCGTGGGGGTCCCTGAGGAGGCGCCGAGGCGGACGTGGTTGGGGCGGACGGAGACGGTCGTGACGTATTTGTCGTGCCAGGACGCGGTGGGGCCAAAGTTGAGAGGGTCAGACCACGAGGCGCTCGTTGGGGCGCTTGGGATGCTAGGGAGTGAGCGGGGGTTCACGGTGTACGTCGTCCCGTCCGACGCGGGGTGGGTGGAGCGCATGACGGCAATCGCACAATCCACGGTGAGTCGCGTCGGTCGGTCGATTCGATGGGCGCTGCTGACACGGTGTGGTAGGTCGTGATTGGGGTGTATGGGGAACATATGGCGGATGGGGTGTACGTCCCTCCCAGTTCGCGCGCGACGGTGATGGAGGTGTTTCCGCCGGGTGTGTTTGTGCGGGATGTGGCGACGGCCGTGGAGGCCGTGGATGTGGAGTACGTTGCGTGGCGGGCGGGCCAGTGAGTGTCTGTTCTCGTGCACGATATCGTTCAGGTTGCTGACGTGGGTTGATTTTAGGCAGTTCAAGGTGGACAGGTTGCCTGAGGAGGCGGGGCCGGGTGAGGAGGGGGAGGGAGAGATACCACTCGATGTGAATGCGGTGATGCAGGCGATTCGGCGGATCGCGTAGGGTCGTCGTGCATGTTGCGCTGCTGGATCTTCGTCGGTTGTTGGGTGCATCTGTCCTTAGAATCTCTTTTTTTTTTCTGATTTCTTTCGTGTGGTATTTATGTACACACTGTATGTAACTTACGACCAGATCTATTCGGTGAGTCAATCGAAGCAGTGGACGGGTTTACACCAATGGAGATTGGTCTAATCATCTAATTCCGCCAGTGGTATTAGTAAACCGCGAGCGGACAACATAGGACACTACCAACCTTGTGCACAAAGAAACCTACTCAGATCTTCGGCCTGTTCCTTCGTCAATCCACAACGGTCCATGAGGTTCTTCGCGACCGTTTTTTCATTCTTTGGTCTATTCTGGACCTTGACCGTTTCTAAAAGGTTTTCCTGAGAACCACGATCGCCCAGCGTGGTTGAAGGTGCTACCAAAAGAGATCGAGTCTTCCAGCATGTTGAGGACTGACTCCCTAGAAAGTGGCAGTTTGGCAAGGGACTCCTGGTAGGCTGGATGGTTCTGCCCAAGTGCTGTGATGCATGTATGTCCGACTACTTCACTCGGCTTCAGCCCGAAAGCTTTGAGGAGGTGATCCCCGGAGGTCTCCCACCATCTCTCCATTGGGTCTACAGATTCGAGGTGTGTAATAATAAATGCAATTGGGATCTGGCCATCGCAGAGGAATTCTTGGAATAGCCTAAAGGTGTTCAATTCCGATTTGGTAGGCCGGCCAGATGCCCTGCAAAACACGAGCAAGTCAATGCCACCCCGCCCCTGCAGATCCCGGATCAAGTGAGCGGCGTTCCGTATGGCCTCCCCGCGTACATCGTGCTTAGAATGGACTCCGTTGAAGCCTATTGTGTCCCAGACCACGAACTGGTACAATCCCGTGTTGATCTCGTAGCTGCTAGCATCCAGTGTGCAGTTCTGTATGGTACTGGAAGTCGCTGCTACCTGCTTTCCACAGATGAGATTGACAATTGAGCTCTTTCCCGTGCCTGTCTCTCCGAAGAGAACCACGTGAAAGGGTCGCTGCGGTAGCTTAAACCTTTCTACCAATTTCGTGGCATCTATGATGCCGAGTTGGCACTGGGCGTTCAAGCTTTCGATGGCCGCAGCGCTTGCACCGGTTGATGAGAGATCAAGACGCAGTAACGTGATCTTCCAACAGCTTGCCCAACACCTGTTTGGAATGGTTATACATCTGCTCAGATCGCGCAGATCTGTCAAGAGCAGTGGCGATGCATGCATATGGGAGAAATTGCACAGGGATTCCACATCTCTGAGCGATGGCATTCTTGTTTCGATCCCACCACTGGTCGTCGAGGGTATCGAAGTGGGTCAGGACGAGGGCTACTTGCGCCCGACCTCCCCCCAAAAAACTATCCAGTAGCCAGTAGAGGTTACGAAGCGATGTATTGATTCCATCTTTCCGAGCGCAAAGCAGAATAAGGTCAACGCCATCTGGTAGGTTTCGCAATAGAGCGTATGCCTGTTCGTAGGGGGAGAGTAGGTCTATGTTCTTGGCTTTAGCTTGATTAAAGCCCATCGTATCCCACAATCGAAAATCCATCTCTCCGAACGAGATTGGGTACCATTGGGCTCGTTTGGTGCAAGCGTCTATACCCACGGACACGTTTGCCACTGATTTGCCAGCGAGAAGGTTGACGATCGAGCTCTTCCCGCAGCCAGTGACATCGAATAACACGACATTGTACACCCGTCTGCGAATGGTGTCGGTTGAAGGTCACTACCTCATGTCGTGCTCACCTTGCTCCGAGCATAGTAACCTTGTATAGTTGCCAGTGTATCAGCAAGACGTCCCGATAACGTCTATTTGAATAAATTGACTCGAATAAGCTTGATATTTATTGAATTACTGGTCACTTACAAAGGGGAGTCTGGAAGACGCTGTCTGGTTCGACTTTGCCAGCACTTTGTCACGATCCCAGCAGTGGAAACTGGAAGAGGGAAAATTGGCACTCGGGGTTTGAGTCGTCCCCTTGGTCTGCCTCATGTCCACCAACCACTTATTCCACGCGATTTCCATCTGGTCTGAGTACCATTGATATGATGTCATCTTTTGAGCATACTTGTACTGGAGTCATGGTTGCGATGCAGAAAATGGTGCCACTGTGCGCACTGCGGTTTGCTTTGCTTCACCGTAAGGGACCGAAACTCACCTGGTACTGTGGAGAGATCCAGGTACCGCGACTTGGACACTGACGGTACTGTGGTAACTAAAACTCGCACTCACAATTCACTGTTTTTCAAAATTCGATATATAGCAAGGCTTGCGACCTGACTGGGGCTCACATGCCAAGATAAAGAAGTCGCCAGGATTGTCCGATTTCGGTCCGCTCGCATGACACCGTATTCACACTCGGATTAAACTCCGACCTCCTCCGCTGAGTGGTTTTAGGCGGAACCCCAATCTCCCCGAGGTACCAGAAGCATATGACCTTACCATGAAACGGGCTTGGAATTCCGTTTTACGTTTACCCGCCCATTCTGGTGAATGAGCCCAAAAGGGGTATTGCATCGTGGTGGGAGTTTTCTTTTTTTCGCGCCGGTAACCCCTCCACAGAATGATTCGTGGGTGTGGGTGCCATGCATGTAACGCCATCGCTTGATGATGCTAACGTCTGTGTAGCTGGTTTGTTTAGAGACCTATCTCGGGAGCCAAACAGTCTATGATCAATATGCAGCTACGATTAGAGCACTACAGAGCGGGCGGAGCTTGGCAGCGAGTAGGGCCTGCGGTGGTGCCTCATGGAACTGTATGAAACGTACGGTTTGCCCCCCCGCTTCATGTTCAAGGGTCCAAACATCAACTACAGAAATGGACTCGGAGCGGGCTTTATATCTCTCGCTGGCAACTTTGTAGACGAGTCGGTAATCTTGTTGCTTTACTGCCCTAAGACCTAGGTCTTAAATTATAGCAGCGGCCCAAACGCGGATTGTGCGGACGTCACGCTGCCACTGATTCATGAACGAGCAACGCCCTACTGGCATCAGGTACCGTGCCACCATCACAGTCATACATAGATGGAAGACATACATAGCGTAATTCGCCTTGCTATGCGCACGTTTAAAACCCCACCGGGTACGGGAGCGCCAGCTCGACTCGTTCATCCCCCACACCTCGGTCAGAGGCGCCGGTGGTCGCCGAGGGTCGCCACTATGCGACCTACATCAAGTTACCACGTATCCGGCTTGCTAGTCTCGGTCTGCTTGTTTCTGGTCCCAGTATTGGGTGTGCCCAGCTTACAGCCACGGTCTTCGAGCGGTCCTCATGTTCTCGGTCCAATAACGGACCTGAATATCGTCAACGGGGTCATTGCTCCCGATGGTTTTTCCCGACCGTGAGTGTGTTTGACGTACCCGAAAACCTCGGCAGACCAATCTACGTTTCTTAGAGCTGTACTTGCACATGGAGTGTTCCCAGGGCCGTTGATCGTTGCCGATAAAGCAAGTGACCATGATTTTTATAGCTCGGTCGTCGTCGAGCCCTTGACCTTTCCTTGTTCCCACAGAGTGATGTCCTCCAAATCAACGTGGTGAACCACCTTAATGATACATCGCTGGATATCAACACGAGCGTGGTCAGTGTGACCAGACGTTGTTCATACGCTTGGATGCTGAATGGATGGTAGCACTTTCATGGTTTATATCAAATGTGGTCGAGCTGGACCGATGGCGTTTCGGGTGTTACTCAGTGTCCCATCAAGCCAGGAAAAAGCTACGAGAATCTATTTGATGCACCGGAGCAGACTGGTACATACTGGTACCATTCCCATTATTCGGATCAGTACTGCGACGGGCTCAGAGGGCCGCTGGTCATATATGACCCAGAGGACCCGCATAAAGACATGTATGACGTGGATGATGGTGCGTGCATTAGTTTAAGCTTCTCGTCAGGTATGTTCAAGTCGAACAGCGAACACCGTGATCACCCTTTCCGACTGGTGTGTGATTCGCCGCCTTCTTGCGATATGCGCTCAGTATCCTTGTGCAGGTACCATGAACGTGCAGCATTGGTGGTCCCGTCCAAACCAGACGCGACGCTCATCAACGGACTCGGTCGTTATAAGAATGGACCGCTATCACCACTCACTGTCATCAATGTTGAGCAGGGGAAGCGCTACCGCTTCCGTATTGTGGGTATGTCGTGTCATGCATGGTTCAATTTCACGATCGACGGGCATCCCATGACGGTAATCGAAACGGATGGTATCGAGACGGAGCCGTTGGTCGTCGACTCGTTGGGAGTGCTCTCCGGTCAACGTTATTCCGTCGTGGTAACCGCCAACCAGACCGTGGGCAACTACTGGATTCGTGCGTTGCCTAATCAGCCGGGTCAAACGTTTGACGGTGGACGAAGCTCTGCCATCCTGAGATATGCAGGTGCTCTGGAAGAAGATCCCACGACGGAGCATGGACCATACCTATTCCCGTTCGATGATGTGAACGTTCACCCGCTACTCTACTATGGCGCACCTGGTGTCCGGGAACCAGGCAAGGCAGACATAAATATCAATTTGGTTCCTGGGTACGACGCGGATGGCACACACCGCTACACGATCAATGGCGTCTCGTATTCCGCACCGTCAGTACCTGTGCTGTTACAAATTCTAAGCGGCGCTCGACACCCGGCGCACCTGCTCCCGGAGGGTAGTATCTATGAACTTCCATATGGAAAAGTCATCGAAATCAGCATGCCTGCTACAGATCTTTCTCCGGGCGGGGCGCCCCATGGACCAGTAAGCCTTTATCCAGACCTTTTGGCATGACATTCACGCGGACCGGTTTGACAGCATCCGCTTCACCTTCATGGCGTAGGTACCTGTTGATGCCCTCATGAGATCGAGTTGACGGTCCGCTGTAGCATGTATTCGATGTTATCAGAGTTCCTGGAAGCAGCACCTACAACTTTATGAACCCCGTCAGAAGGGATGTCATATCTATAGGGACACAAGCCAACAACGACAATGTCACGTTGCGCTTTATGACGGACAACCCCGGGCCATGGTTCCTCCACTGGTACGTCTATTTCGCACCTAGAATCGCAGACGAGATTCACACAGGACTCGGTGCTAGTCACATCGACTTTCATCTCCGCAAGTACGTATCATGTCGCTCTGGTCTTGACTCGTCCTTTGACTTTCTTTTCTTTTCTTTCGTCCCTCCCTCGTCAGTGGGTTTGCAGTTGTGTTAGCGGAGGCGATTTCTCGAACGGATGCGGGCAAGGTCGTCCCTGGTAGGTCGCTTGCGTTTGTTTCGCTGTGCTGTCTTTTGATTCCCTGATGGAAAGACGAGTGGGGACAACTGTGCGACTGAGGACGAGTTGTCTTGATGGACCTTGCCGATTGGCCTCGTTGCTGTCCCATACTATCCTTATTGCAAGTATTGTTCGTGTTCCCGTCGGTCGGCGGTTTGGATGGACTCGTAGACGTTTCGTTTATTTGGATGATCATGGGTTTTAGCTGCGTCGCTGGTATGTAGCATACATGTAGCACCCAGTCCGAAGATAGATGTCGATCGGGATGGATTGTGACAATAGCCTGGGTATCACTGTAGATCGAAGAAAACCTTGCACTCCTGTAAGCAGACTCTAAGTAACACTTGGCGAAACGAAGGGGTCGGGTTGCCACGTGTCACCGTACAGGTGTCGTTATCGTTCCAGCCTTTGGGTGTGATCATGTATACGGTATACCCCCAGCTTCAAAAGCATCACCGCTTGATGTCGTTGCTCCAGCTTATACGCGAGTCGATGTTGGGTTCGACGAAGAAAACTCGGCCCTTTCAAGTTCTAATCGGCTTCTTTGAATGGAAGGGACTACATATACGTAGCAACGCAGCCTTCTACCAGTAATCCAGTGTCGCATTCGTTCTAAATGTAGCTACGTAAGTGCTTACTATCACGCTTCGAAGCGACCGACGGCATCGCTTGCGCTTATATTGTACGCTTAAGTGGAGAAAGCGAGGCAAAGCCGTTTCTACGCACGCGTTTCACACGTGGGAGGAGATCGTCAGTGTCACGACCTGGACAATCGATAATCGGTGGGGTCCTTCAGGATACCCTTATCATGATGCAGCACATAACGCGTGAATCGCTGCGATAGGTAACTCTAAACTCCCTTGAGGAATCCTCGGGGGGCCGCACTTTATTTTTAAAACAAAAACTCCTCCAGCAGTGACGGCATAGAACGCCGCACTACGCGAGCAGGGCGGGACCCGAGTTCTCAGTCAGAAATGATGGTTTTATCAATCAGGCGGGTGTCAAGCACCACCCGCCTGCGCCCTCTCGGAGCAATTACGTCTGTTAACTCATTTATCCCATCTCAAAGTCTCGCTTTCTCTCTTCAAGCTCGTCTTAATCGAGACACACGCCATGCAGTCCTATCCCTACACCGGGGGGTTTGTGCGTCGACATCCCCTCATGCTCATGTCAGTTGACGAACTATTGCAAGCGCTCGTAAGTCATCCATCGTTCGTGCAACATGGCCGAGTCTAACCGACATCCCCCTTCTATTCGCTTGCTGTGGTGGCTGCTTGTGCTGTCGACATTCCAAACCCTACGTTTAATGTGCTGCTGTAGCTCCCTGATCCGAGTGCCAACGTTAGTCCTTTGCTTTCTACGTATCGTCGATCCGCGCGTATGCTGACTTGTTCGCTCTTACTCCCTCGATGACGGTACACGTGGGTGGTATGCCGGAAATGCAGCTACCATGCTTCGACACCCCTTACTCAAAGTACAGCAACACCAACTACGCTGCATCGGGTCAAGACATTCACGCCATAAACGAAATCGTGGGTCAATGTCAGGCTCAGCTCCACGACGTCACCACGGAACTCGCCGCCGTGGAGTCCATCATGAAACGAGTTCGCGACGTGCACCAGCAGCTCATGGATAAGCGCGACCAGATTGTCGCCTCGATGGAAGCCCACCAAGGCCTTGTGTCTTGCATCCGGCGCCTGCCCGCAGAAATTCTGGGTGAGATTTTCGTGCGGTGTTTGCCCTCCGATGCGCACATCGAGCCGGACACGCGCACCGCACCACTGTTGCTTTTGGCCGTTTGTAGAGGCTGGCGAAAGGTCGCATTGAGAACGCCCAAGTTGTGGTATTCGTTGTCTGTGCGGCCAAGTCATCGGGTACTGCAGCAGTGTCTGTTCTTCTACCACCATTGGCTCTCCCGCGCACGAGCCTGTCCGCTCTCGCTTGCCGTCGACACACGGCAGCCGCCTCAGAACCCGGTATGGCGGTACGAAGTGACGGAGCTTTT